>VZTF01007753.1:11729-116086 GCA_013397755.1 Cnemophilus loriae
AGCATTGGATTTTTATCGGGGGGTGGTTTCCCAGAAGAAAACTTGTTAGCTCTTTAACCTGTCTTCATTCTACTCCACCTGCAAAATGGGCTATTATGATGCAGCTTTCTTTCTACAAGGATGTAAGGCTTTTAGAGAAAGAGATTGGGATTACCTCTGCAGTGTGATTTTTTTCCACCATGAGTATTCTAACAGCAGGACTGTTTAAACAGTAAGCTTGTGGTAAAAGTAATATCTGACCTTTGGTTAAAACATCTTTTACAACTTTACCATAACAAAAATTATTAAACTGATACTTTTATTCAAGTGGTAAATTTGAGTATTAAAACATTGATAAAACAAATTAATTGTTTACATACTATATGGTTGTATAACAGATTATGCAAGTGGTAATTACTAAAATGGTTAACAGAAAAATAAAAAGATATTATTTCTTTATCACAGTCTCAAACTAGAAACTGGCAAGGGGATGTCAGATTGATTTTATTTTTACTTACTGAGTTTACTCTGCACTTAGCACACGTTATTAAAACACAAAGCTGATTGTCCTTATTGTCTAGGAACTAAACATGCGACACATACATTTAAAGGCTAGAATGAAGCAACACATTAATTAAACCTCTTTTTGGTGATGACATGTTATGGAGACTGATGACAGAATAGACATTAAGTCTTGTTCTCAAAACTTTAATTATTATCTATGAAAATGAAAATACACTATCTACTATTGCAAAGTCTGAATGATTTGCTGTGCTCCATACATACATGCACATGTTACTGTTTTCATACTTCCTAGAGAGAAATCCATTACACAACTCGGTATGTATTTCATCCTGTCTGTGTGAAATTCAGACTTTTAATTAGGTATTGTTAATGAGGGAAGAAGACCAAATAATATATAAGAAAATATTTCTGTTCCTTTAATTTCTTAATCTTCCTTGTATCACTGCCAATATCATGCTAATCCCAAGGCATTTGTGAGTGCTGCAACTGTCACTGACTTCTCCCGCAATCACTTTGAAGTAGCATCGGTTTTGATTACCTACTTCAATCATAATCAGAGGATAAACCAATTGACCACAGCAGTGGACAATTGTTTAAGTGTATTGCACAGATAGCACTGTTGGAGAAGTGATATTGAAAGTGTAAAGGGGTAGTCAATTTTTTTTGTTGTTTTTAAAATAAAGATTTTTTGTGAAACAAGATTATCAGGCTATGCTAATGATTGAGAGGGATGGTGTACCAGGATTTGGAAACTTTCCTAAGGTTTTCATACACTAAAAGGAGCAGCAATCTGTATTAGGCCTGACGTGTGGACACATTGTGTTAATTACCATTAATGTGGTTTTTTTTCTACAGAAGAAACATGGAGAACAGCTTGCTGGGATATTATTAGACGGACTGTGATCCTTTGAAAAAAGGATAAAATGCAAGTTATAAGCTGTTTTAATGGAACATCAGTGATTTGCTACAGCTGAGGATGCAGACCTATAACCCCTAAAATATTACAATTTATTTAAGACATCTGTTAGCTGCATAATGTTGAAATTATAGTAGACTTGCAAGATTTCAGAAGACAGATAAGTACAGCTATATAAAAGAAAAAAAAAATCGATGATCTCATCTGACAAGTCCTCAGGAGGAGTTGTCCATATTGTGTAAGAGATCAATCACTGATGGACAAATGGCAACCTTGTGGTTTAACCTCAGCCTGGGAAGAGCCTGGATATGCTTTTACTAATTTGAACTTGAAGTATGCCATTGTCTGAACTGTATTTCCACTTGGCTTCTAGTTGATATTATTTTGAAAGAGAAGGCAAAAAGATAAGGCTGACCTTAGTTTTTCCTCTTCTATTTGTAATTCCTGTGTTCTAGTTCAAATGCAGGTAACCTAATTGTAAATGAGAGTATAAATGTCACATCAGAGTCAGTGGAGAAAACCAGTGTCTTTTACAAGCAAGGAAAAAAACCAAACCCCAAAGAATTCCAAAAATCAAAGCAGATTGTTCCTAATTACAAATGAGACGATTATTGTTTTCAGGACAACACCTGCCCACCAATCCCACTTAAGTGCATTTCAATGTGTTCATGAAGGAAGGGAGAAGATGCAATATTCTGCCTTCCACAGCATTTAGTACTTCCAAACCAATTAACAAATTTCTATCCATGCAGACCACTTAATTATGGCTACTTCTTCATTATGCTGTTTTTTTTACCTTATTGTGGAGATGATTAAGGTAGGATCTGATTTCACGGTGGTATAGTCTGGCGTAATTGAATAGAATTTTTTGACCTGTATCACTTTACCGTGCTGAAGTTTACACCATGTGTTATTTAGTGTAAGTTCCTTCATTTATTTTGCAATTTCACATCTTATCAAAATTGGAAGAGAGATCTAGTCTTTGCCAAAAATTCTTAAAAATTATCTGGTGCTCTGCTGATTCATTCTTGTAAACACTGGTTATGTTGTATATGTGACTCTTGCACTCTCAAATAGAGCGTGCTGTAAGGACAATATTTAATTTCTTCAGTTAGTGGAATTTAGTTGGACTGAAGATATGAGTATAAAAAGTTCATATAATCTGTTAATTATTTCAGTGCTTTGCTGAGGTCTTTATAAGCCTGCAGCACTTTAAATTCACCCTTAACAAATAAAATCAGCAGGTATAATTTAGCAGGAAATCTGATATTTCTTATTGTCTTCATAATAGCTCATGATATCTGCCCCTATCAAATTCCAAATTTATTGAATAACAGTTTCAAGAGCTAGTTGTTCTACTGTCTTGTAAATAAAACAAATAAATACGTGCTATACAGGTTCAGAATGAACCTCTAAAGAACTTCATGTTGTAGCATGTAAAGAAAAAAAGAAAGGGGAAAAAAAGAACCAACCTTGGTGTTCCTGACACCAAGAGGATGGAAACTCTGTCTCAAGCTTGAAACTTTATTTATTCTTGTTCACCATCGACCATATATGCAATCAGGCAGGTTTTTGTCCTGAGATTTGCAAAATTTGCTTTGAGAAATAGTGGAAATGAATTTGATGTTTATTAAGACATTTTCTTGGTGCCTAATGTCTTATGTAGTATTTCTCACTCTAAAGGCTGACTGGTACCTTCAGGCTTTTGCCATAGTCAGAGCAGTCCTGAAACTGGTTTAATGACTCTGGAAAATAGCACTGCCAGTAGGCAAGAGACCAGTAGTATTTCCTCTCCTGTAGCTACATATCTTGCTGCAGTGGATGCTGAAGTAGGAAGGCAGCTGCAGGTTAAAACTCAAGCAGCTCTGGGAGACTGAAGGAGTCCTCACTTCAGGTTTGAACATTAAAAAATGTTTCAAAAGGAAGGACATAGTTTTTAAATGTTGAAAAGAAAAAAACAAAGAAAAAAAGGAAGTGACTTTTCCTCCTTAACCATTTTTTCTGCAGTATTCTAGAAATTCACTGCCCAAAATCTTGAAAAGCATTGTAACAAACAGCGTTACCATGCTTTTTAGGGTATTCTGATACAGTCATCACTGAGCAGATACTTAGTCTTGATAATCTTCTTTTCGATGGCTAGATTATGACTACATGATTCCACTGTGATTAGTGTGTTGTTCAAGTTTACATAGAGAAGTTCAGTGAGAAGTCTACTATCTACTTTATCCGCTGCTTCCTTTTCCCATCTTTGTGTTATGTTTAGAGATTATGAGGCTTTTAATCTTTCTTGCTACTGATGTTATAGCTGGTATAAGAAGGTAAAACCCAAATTAAAACTGATTCCTCCCCCTCAGCGAGCTTGCTGCAATTACTTAGGAGATGCACGTGGTTTTGCATCTTCAGATTCCTTTTACTTTGTATTTTAATACTTCATGTGAGGCTTCAAGATGCCCTATTTTAGTTAATGAGTTCTGCAGGTAGCATTCAGCATTGCAGATTTACATAAATTGTACTATGTTGATATTTGGGTAAACGTTGAATGTTCTTATCTCATCTGTGTTTATATCATTATTAAAAGACATAAACCCAGAAAGAATAACCTACCTTATTGTTGTTTGTTTAAGGATTCACTAATTACCATTAATTTGATTAGTACAGCAAATTAAAGCAGAAAACAGACAGAGTTTATTCATGGTTAAATTGAAGAAATCAGTGGGTTATGCAGCATTTGCATTTTAATTAAGTCATGAGCATTTAATGCTATGTGCTGGAAATACAAATGGATTCTCTGGCTTCATTGAAATTTAACATTCATCTCATATTATTTATTTTGTGTATCCGTGTGTCCGATATCCACAGGTAGAAGAACGCAATTCTGTTACTAATACATGCCCATAGCATGCCAAAATTAACAAAAGATTCTTTCCTATAGACCATCAAAACAATCCTAAATCTGCACTACAGGTAACTCCATAATTTGGTTTTATTATCACAGAATTACAGAATACACTGAGTTGGTGGGGACCCAGAAGGGTCGTCAAGTGCTACTCTTAGGCTGCACAGGACTGTCCCCACAGTCACACCACATGCCTGAGAATATTGTCCAAATGATTCTTTATCTCTTCCAGGCTCGGTGCTCCCCTGGGGAACCTGTGAAGCAGCCCTTGATGCTTAGCTGTTGGGTTGACAGACTATGTGTTGAGAGAACCTTAGATTTGCAACACCAGAGCACACTAAGTGCTGTTAAACTATGGACCAGAGAAGTTTTCCACATTAGGACCTGTGCAATGTAAATGCTCAGTTACGCTTAGGCATCTGCTCTGCATTCTGAAATTCATTATAAAATTCTTCGTAGGCTGTTTCTATATACGGAGGGAAAGTTAAGAGTCTCCCTGTTTAATTCACAGTAACCAGACAACAGTGTAGAGACAACACCTTCTGTCCATATGGGCAGCCCTCTGTAAGCTTGATACTTCCAACCCGAGGCATTTCAACCTCAAACAGAAAGTAGGGGCTTGCAGTCTATCTTCAGAATAGCTTTTTACTTCTGGCTTGTTGACTTTTGAGAGATATAAGGAGGATGTAATACCACTTACTCTCATCTGTACCAGAGCCAGGATGAATCATTCTCCAAAAGAGAGAGGGACATGCAGGTTTCACTATCTCTGAAGGTAATCCAACCTGCCGTCTTCCATTTTTAAAACATACTCAGCCATTAGTGGTATTTCAGGTGAGGAGAATACTATTACTCATTAAATTTGGCTAAAATCAAAGCCAGTACTGTCAAGCAAGGGCTTCATCTGGGTTCATTTTATCAGGCACTTGTACTAAAATCTTATTTATTACATTGATGAAGGAACATATCTTGTTATTCTATGAAGATTCTAAAAGAGAGATTGAGGTGGTTAAGACATTCTTTAGGCAAACATTTGTAAGTCTCCTCTAATGGAAGGGAAGATCTAGATCTAAACCACAGCTAGTAATTGGCTACCCAGAGGACAATGTTTTGTTGGTCACACAAGTTGGAGCTAACAGGCCCGAGAGGGACTTGAAACTTTCATTCACCTAAGTGAGAAAAGGTGTCCTGAAGACATACCACATTTAGCTCGGGTCCTTGTAGCTGCTTGGCGGATCTGGGAGTTCTGGAGCTCTGAGCAGGTACCAGGAGATTCAGGGTTATGCAATGGTGTGCTTCATACAGTTTAAAATGTAACGTCAAATTACAAAAACAGTGAAAAAAGAAGATGTCAGGGGATTTTGTTTTACAGCTCCCAATAGCATTAGTGGCAGCTCTATGACTAAATCACTGTGGTCAGCAAACAAATTCTCTTTTAAAGAAACAGATTAGGAAAAATAAGGAACTAATTCTGTGGCTAAATGCAACTTCCGAAAGCTTATAGTACAGTGATTTCCTTCTCCACTTTATAAGAAAACTACTAAAAACACGCAGGAAATTGTGAATTGGAGGAAATACTGAATGTTACACAGCTTCAGTCTGAGCTCTGTCTGCTGTTCTCATTGGTATGTACCATGTGCACCATACAGAGTGCTGGTTTTAAAAGAGTTGAATAGAATAAATGTCAACACTAAATAAATTCTATTGCCAACAAGCTGCCAGGAAATGTTTATCACACTTCTGGTAATGTGCAAAACAGTTACTGCACAATGATGAATCATACCTTATATTACACGCATGTTGATCATAAACGTTTATCAGATTTTGGACAATTTCCAGAATGTTGAAGAGACACTAGAGTGTGTTGACGAGAAGGTCTGTCTCACTAAACTGATTTCTTCACTTTATGTGTAATCAAAATGTGTTTAACCAGTGTTAGATGATTTTACCAGAGATAAAAGGAAGATGGATCTCTTTTTGATGTAGTGTACAAACATATAGATACATATCAAGATGTATTCATTTTACAGTGTTCTGATAATCTTCTTTTGTTTTCTGCTAATTATGTTTTTAAAAAGATGTAATATTTTCTGATAAATAAAGTTGAAATATTTTTGTGGCATCAGTGCCATGGTAATCATGACTCGGATTTCTGTAGGTCTTAATTATGAAACTTCACAGTTAACAAAAACTTGATGACAGTTTATTTGGGCACAGACGCAGGCTGTAGTTTCTACTGTTATAGCAGATACATGTTTCAGTCACAAATTTTAAAACATGCGTACCAAACCTATGACACAAAGACACATAACATTATGCTACTGATGGGAAATGAGAGAGCAACTTAGTGGCCTATGACAGAAGAAAATAAACTTTTATGTATTTTTATATCCAGACTCATGCCCTAAATGTCAGATCATTCTTTCATTTAGACCTTCCCATCAGATCCAATGCTTACCGCAATATTGCTATGATCAATCAGGAGCAGGGAGAATTCAAGGCATCACCCTTTGAGGGCAAAGTGAGACTAGTAGTCTGAATTTTCCTCAGTCTGAGAAGAATGACAGAGCCTCCTCCACTACTCTCTGTTTTGATTATAGCAATGATTTCAAGACGCTTTTTCCTTTAAACATATCTTTCTTTTTTCCCTGCATTTACATTCTACAAAAAGAGAATAGATCTAAGAAAAGGATTACATTAGCAAAAAAACAGTCCCAAGAGGGACCATTGTCACACTACAAAAACTAATAAATACACATTCTCTTATTTAGGAGAGAAATCAGAGAGTTTTAATGTACTTCACTGGAACATTTAAATTGCTACATCATAATTAATTCCATTTTTATCCAAGAATTACTAACTGGCAATCTAGTTATTCATACCGTAGCATGCTTTTAAATATCATTCTTTCTCCCTCCTTTTGAAATAAGGGCCAATTTTAAGGCCTCAGAAATGAAAATTTTAAATCAGATAAAAGTTTTGGGTATTGTTTCAGTTTGGTTTTTTTTTTTTTTTTGTTCAGTAGCTGCTAAAATTTTTTGCTTTAGGAATGCTTTGGGCTGTTACAGAGAAGTCCTTTTTAATGAGGTATGTGCTTGAAATAAGATCAAAGGAATTTCGAGAAATAAAATGAACATGAGGTCTCATAAAGAATTAGTACTGAAAATAAAAAAACCTCAAGAGTGTGTTATCCACTTACTAAATAACTCTTGAATTACATCTGAAATCAGAGCATCCTTTATTATGTGATTTATAAAAATTAACTGCTCTGGAACCAAGACTGAGTACTCTGACATAAGGCAATGCAAAGTGTTACGTAACTGTATGGCCATATTTTAAAAGCCTTTAGGCTCAAAATAACTACCTTCTGCAGAAGGAGTTTCCTGCAGCAGTGAGGTAAAAGTATCATGTTCCCTTACAATTTTTCTATTCCATTAACTAGAGAAAAGTATGATTTAGTAATGGTACTGGTAATGAGGTAAAATGCATTTTAGAAAGGTACAAAAATATGTGCTAGAATTTGCCTGCACCAGCTGAAAAGTGTAAGCTAATGGAACCTAAACTGATTCAGTGTGGAAAGAACTCTCATTCTTCCTTTTCACTGGGATGAAAGAGGGAGGACGGTAGGCTGTATTTTAGGATGGAGATTGTGCATATGTTCAAGGGTTTCATTTTACATATGAAGTGCTTTTCTATACTGAATTGGATTTGAATGGGAAGGATTTGGTAGTGGGAGGCAAGGAGTGGTTACAGAGGTGGCTTCTATGAGAAGATGCTACAAGCTTCCATTACGTCCAGTGAAGCCAATACCAGATAACTCCCAGATAGATCCACCTCTGTCCAAGGTGGAGCCCATCAGGCACAGTGGTGGCACCTTTAGGATAACATCTAAGAATATTGGATAAGTTGATGGAGGACTGTCTCCCAGGGGAGAGAACCCACACTAGAGCACAGGTAAGCATGTGAGCAGTGTTCCTGCTGGGAAGGTTGGAGAAGCAGAGACCATGTGTGATGGACTGACTGTAACTCCCACTCCCCATTCCCCAGCACCACTGAGAGGAAAAAGGTAGAAAAGTCCTTTGTGGGGTTGCGTCCAGGAAGAAGGAAGGGGTAAGGTAAAGGTTCTCTTTCTTTGGTTGTCTTTCTCATCACCCTACTGATTTGATTGTTAATAAACGAATTTCCCTGAGCTGAGTCTGTTTTCTCCATGATAGTAACTGGTGAGCGACCCTTCCCTGTCCTTACCTTGGCCCACGATTTTTTTGTTATATTATTTCTTCCCTGTCCAGCTAAGGAAGGGAGTAATGGAACAGGTTTGGCGGACGTCTGGTATTCAGCCTGAGTGAACCCACCACACATATCTTTGTAGTTTTTAAATAATTTTTTTTTTTATTGCAGCAGCCAGACTGAATATACAGAGTAAAGAATAAGTTATGCTGCAAAGGGCTTAAAAGCTGAAAAGCACAAGATAAAAGACAGAGATATCACTGATGTCTGTTTTTACAAATGAGAAAAGAAGATCTAGACAAATTAGGAGAAAGCCTTACAAATTACTTAAATAATAATTTGTGAGAGTTAAATTGACTTCAGCAGAAATTAAACACTCCTGAAAATACCTACTACATTCTTTCCTGCACCCAAAGAATCCTGGGTTCTATCACCAGTTGCCTTGCCAGGACTTTACAGTGTCAGCATAGAGAACTATCAAAAAATAATGACTTATGATACATGCCACAAAAGTCACATGCAAAATTACATGAAGTATAAGATGATTGCTAATCATGTTCAATTCAATCCCTAGTTGCATAAGGAATGCAGGGTAGATGTCTTTACAAGGACATTTATAGACATCCTGAAAAATTAGTGCAGAATATAAGAACTAGATCTACAAATAACTTCTAAAGTGGGATTTCAGCCTTCATCAAGACTATGTAAGATAAATGATCTATTACAGCTTGAAAATCAACATTCTGATTTTCACCTTTATTCAGAGTATTAAGCACCACTTGAAACTTCTGGTTTCTTTGGTTTTTTTTTCTTGATATTCTTCTTCATATTGCAGTTTTTATTCAGTATAACCTCACTGTCTATCATTAAGCATTGCTCTCTAAATATTTCTTTTTTGCTTTATTTTAGTAAATACTCTTGGATTCTGCATCATAAAGCAGTTCATGAGTTAGTTGCCGTGATGATTTCAGGTGGCTGGAAAATGTCAAGATACAATATGTTGTGCATGTAAACCTACAAATATGAAAACGAATGCAAAAGTAACTTTTTTTTTACCACAATGGGATAGCAAAAAAATGTTTCTGGTGTTTTCATCAAAATCTAGATGAAACTGAAAATGCTAACTACTTACTGTGTAACCAGTAAAGAGGGTACATTATGTTTCAGTCATAAAATACTGAACACACAAAAAATATTTGTCAAGAAAATTTATATATACAGATATGTATGTATATAAATTTTTACACTTGACCACTTGACATTGTCAAATTTTCCGTAGACTGTCTGTTGCCTTTGACCCTACCATTTCAGCCTCTGGATATAATTTTTCTTTTTTTTGTAGAACACTGCAGACATGGACAAAATCTTAGTAAAAACCTCAGATACTTCAAGTGCCAGATGTGGTATTTTAATTTGTTCTTGCATGTACAGATTTATACAACATCACCAACCTGTACATAAACTCAATGGATACTTTTTCTCTGCACAATTTGTCATAAAGTGAGATAGAAGAAAGAAAGGGGAGGTTGGAAACCAAATGAAAACTCAGCCTCAAAACTGGAGATAACAGAGTTTAAGGAGGTGCGCTTGGGCCTTTGATAGTGTGTTGATTAAATGATTTTAAATATGAGGCAGACTAAAAAGTTAGTTATTTCTAGAGAAGACACATTTTGAATTGTTTAACTCTGTTTTTCTGAATAAATCTTTATATATTCTTTATACGTCTTTATATAATTTGCATCTATATAGGCAAACTTAAAGAATGAAGTAAGCTTCTCTATATGAGAAAGTGATTTTCAGAACAATCTTTTAGGAGAAAAATGCAAACAAATGAACCTCATTTGAAGTACAATTTATGTGTCCAAAGAACATAAACAAGATTTTGGCTTTGAATTTCAACTTTTATTATTATATTAGAAAATACTCTTTTATTTGTGATTTACTGCATATTTCTGTTAAACTTACAAGAATATAATGCTTTGTCTCAACTATATGAGTCAAAGAATGAGCCCAAGTCCCCCAGAGAGTAACTTCATATTACTGTGTCTGTACTGAAAAGACAATAGCCCAATGGCAACCTGTTAATCTAATATTTCTTTCACTCTTCCCATCCTTCTCTATATTTTAGGGGGAAAATACAAAGCAGCAAATCACCAGTCTTGCTCTTTTAGTACATGTATCATTGCTGCAATTGCTCCCCATTCCCAAAGCTCATCCCCATTGCTGGAAATTTTCCTGCTGTGCAGCCAGAACTGTAAATTATATTGGTTGCATGTTACATAGCTATTTCCTGAGCTTGAGAGCGGGTTGGGAGACTAGTTAGTATTATTTTCTCATGTCTGTGATTTTAAAAACATATAAAATATCTGAAAGGCTCACCATGACAGTGTTGGAGATTTATTTTTGGTAGTGGGACCCAAATCTGCAGCAGTCAAAGTTTATACTGTCTGCATGGAAAACACCCAAGAAAAACCTATTCTTTAGCATGCCCAAATCTCTTTAAGAAAACTGCTTATATTGGATTTCAGTAACAAAATAAAATGAGTCAGAGTCAAAAGCTCTCCGGTGAAGTTCTTTTAAAAATTTCACACATCACACACAGAGATGTAATATTTAATATAAAATTTACTTATTTGAAGATATTTGATGTTACACAGAATTTCTGATTTACTCTTGTGTTACAAAAAGTAAAACACAATACAAAAGTAAGTTGCACTTGGCAAAAAATCCAAGTTATTGTAATACACAGCTTAATCACAATACCAGCGAGATTACCACTACTGGTCTCTATAACGTGCTCACTGTCATGACACTGGGTATCCCCAGTTTTCAGGAAAGAATATATGGGTGGAATCCAAGTCAAGCCCATTGTTCTTTCTCAAATCCTGCTGTTTGTTCAATTCTCATATTCTTTGTTGTGTTGGGACACATATTCAATCCCCACATGCTGGTCTTGTTAACCTGGCGAGACACTCACATTTTAATGAACTTGTCGAGAAACACTTAAATCACCAATTGATCCACTCAACTGTTGATAGCTATTTATCTAAAATATGGGTCACTCTTCAGTCCCCTTTGTGTTGAAATAAATTCAGCTTCTTTGCAACAGCTGTGGTGAGTCACAACCTGCATTACTGAATGAGCACGTTCATGGGCACAACAACTTTGCTCATCTGCTTTAATCCTTCTTTCATTTTAAGGGTTTATTGATCAGTCAAAATATGAAGACCATGCACACAAATACAAAAAAAGTATTATATATGATGGAGTAAAATCAGCAACATTCAGAACAGTAAGAAGAAAGTAGAATTGAAGCATGGCCAGCAGGTTGAGGGAGGGGATACTGTCTGTCTACTCAGTTCCCATGAGACCCCACCTGGAACACTGCATCCAGTGTTCTAGCAAAACAAGGACATCGACCTGTTAGAATGAGTCCAGAAAAGGGCCACCAAGCTGATTAGAGGGATGGACCACCTCTACTATGAGGAAAGGCTGAGTGAATTGTGTTTATTCAGCCTGGAAAATAAAAGGCTTACAGTATCTTCAGTGTGAGGGTGGCGAAAAACTGCACCAGGCTCCCTAGGGAAGTTGTAAATGCCCTATCCCTGGAAGTGTTTAAGGACAGGCTGGAGATCTGCACAACCTGATCTAGTGAAAGTTGTCCCTGTCCTTGGCAGGGGAGTTGGATCTAGATGATGTCTAAGGTCCCTTGCAGTCCAAGTGATACTCTTCTATAATATGGATAGTGTGGAGAAACACGTAAACACTAAAGCAAATGTTTCAGATGAGGTGCTAATAACATGTTTTTTAAGGGCTGTGTCACTGCACTTTGTTTACATACACACTGATGTCCTATTTCTAATAAACAATGATAGCAAGCTGATACTTCTTGCATGGTGTCTTAACTGCAGTGCTACTAGTAAAAAAAATTCTTTGGAAGAGGACTCTGGTTCTTACTCAAAGCATAATACATTGGATCTGAGGAAAGTGTTCCCTTTTATGTTTCTGAAGAACTGTTTTTGTTAAATGTCATGTTGACCTATCTGGGAAACTTTCTTCATCTACAATAGAATTCTTTAAAATGTAACCATGGAGCTATGTAAAAAATAAATCAAGCAAAAGAAAGTAAGGAACTATTGCTAATGCTGAATTACTATCTAATTATATGTTTTAAAACAGTAGTTTTCAGTCTGAACAATACAATGGAAGGTCTTTAAGTAGCTTTATGTTTGTAAGTAGCACAAAGAAAGAGAAGGTCATATTTTTAGCTGGGCCTGTTGCAATACGACAAGGTGTATGGGTTTTAGACTAAAAGAGCATTGATTCAGACTAGATATTAGGAAGAAAACTTTTATGATGGCAGTGGCGGTGAAATCCCAGCACAGATTGCCCAGATGTGTAGCAGACATCCCATCCCAGGAAACATTCTATATCAGGTTGGACGGGCCTCTGTGCAACCTGATCTAGTTGAAGACGTCTCTACTCATTGCTGGGGAGTTGGACTGGATGACCTTTAAAGATCCCTTCCAAATAAAATTGTTTATTATTCTCTAGTCAGGTTCTTGAGTCATGCTATTAGCCTCTTAAAGCTTTTATTATCTGTGTATTGCTGTTGCCTTCTACTACCTGTGTGCTGCTACAAGGCATCCTTCTTTATGAAGCCTGTCTTTTATAGATAGCATATTTTCTTCATCAAAAGCACTCAATTATTTACATTTCAAATTATTATACTTTATTGAAACATATTTTAATTTTTGCTCAGTTCCCCTGTCTGGTTCTGTTGAATGAAAAGGCTTGTAACATTCACCAAGGATAACAATAAAAGCAATTGCAACATCGCTGATTATATTTTTTCTGCCTACATCTTAGAGCTTTTATTTTCTTTTGGTTTTCATCCCAAACTCCTTTTACTAATAACTTTCAACATAGGAAGAAAATAGCTTTAATATCTCTCCTTAGCTGCAGGAATGAGTGCTAATCAGCTATAAATTAGTTCTAGTCATTCACAAGCAGTTAGCGTAGGCTCATGGTGTGGAAAATAATAATTAAAAAGCTACTCTTCTTGCAGAATTTAATTTCACTAACAGAAACTAGCATGGATGATTGGCCATAAAAAGCTGAGATAGTCTATTGTACAAAATGTTTGGATTTTTTCGCTCCTTTTAATATTGTAATATCTGACTGTCTAAGGTGCCAAACCAGAGGTAGTTTATGACACATGATTTTTCAGAAAGAGCCCATCATTAAAAAGCTTCCTGTTTCTCATGATGGAATTTCTGACTTCAGAGGTACTACTGTAAATGACCCCTAAGTACTTTGCTTTGACTGACTGCATTTCATACTTCAAAATGTAGTCTGTGAAGTCTTGTAAAATATGAAATCTGAGTGTTTACACTTAGATACTTCTTGTCACAGAAAGGAAAACAATGTCAGGTTTCTGTGATTTTACTAATATTTTTTCACAGGGCTTCCAATTTCTACTGGAAAGGAAAAATCAAAGCAAAATAATTTTAGCCTTAATTAAATATATTTTTCATCTGAACTAATAAGGGAAGCATTAATTTTAGAGCTTTTGCTACCATTTTAGTACTTCAATTTTTCAGTTAAAGCTTTAGCTACTCAAGTATCAGAAGATGCACAGAATTCTAAATTAAAAATATTCAGTATCTCTCTCTGGATAGAACAGTACGTTTAATACTCAGTATGGTGGAAAATTAAGATATTTTATTCAGCTATAAGTCATAGAACCATGCTTTGCAATACTGATTTGAATATGTATCAAAGTATAATTTTCCACTATTGACAAGGTCATATGAAAGTATCCAGCTATAAATATAAACTTTCTAAATAATATAAAATATTATAATATAATATTATTATATATTAGATATTAGATATAATTATCTAAATAAATATATTCATGTACTAAAAGTGTAGTTTGATCACATCCACTTTTGGCCTCTGTAGTGCAAGAAAGACACTGACACAAACCAACTCACCAGAGGACCTTTAAGATTGCTCAGGGCCGGAGCACAGAATGTAAAACTGGAAGCTGAGAAAGAATGACTTCTTCAGTCTGGAGAAAAAAGGAGAAAGAGAGGTTTAGCTATTTAATGGGAAAACATAGAGAGAGTGGAGGTCAGACTTGGGGAAACACCATAGAAGGTCAAAATACAATGGAGACAGGTTGCTAGAATGAATTCAAGTATCACTTTTTCTCAATGAGGGAAACATAACAGCAGAACAGGCTCCCAGGAGCTGATGGAACCTCTTAGAGATGTTGGATCAAACCTGAGCAACACAATCTCACTGGACTTTCACAGTACAGGAGGTTGGCAGAGACAACCTTCAAGAGGTTGCTTCCAACCTTCGGTATTGTGATTCCATGTCTCTACTTAATGCAGGTTGCTAAAGGATTTTACAAGAATTTGTAGACAATTCTGGTGAATTATTGCAGTTCTGCATGCAACGTTATTTTCTTAATATAAACTAGATAGCATAAAATACATCCTAAAATATATCAGTGTGTCTTTGGCTATCTATCTATCTATCTATCTATCTATCTATCTATCTATCTATCTATTCACAAGATTGTAAATACATATCATGTTTCAGGCTCTGGGGCACGTGGTGTGACTCTTGGGGATGGTGCTGTGCAGGTCCAGGAGTTGGAGTTGATGATCCTTGAGGGTCTCTTCCAACTCAGCTAATTCTGTGATTCTGTGATAGTGACTTTTAAATAACATTGTCTTTTTGTCATCAAAGTAATGAAGAATACTTCATGATAGTCCAAGACTTTAAAATGGTGACTGCTATCTACTTTTCCTGGTTGACAAGCAGAAGGAAAGTACTGGAAGTGGGGCTTTTACACAAAGCCATGTAGTGAGATGCACAAGGGAGAATGGCATTAAACGGAAGAGTAGGCTTAGATTAGATATTAGGAGGAAATTCTTTACAGTGAGAGTGGTGAAGCGCTAGAACTGGTTGCCCAGAGAGATTGTTAACTCCCCGTCTCTTAAGGTGTTCAAGGCCAGGCTGGATGGCGTTCTGAACAACCTGGTCTAGTGGAGGATACCCTGCCCATGGGAAGGCGGTAGAGGTAGATAAGTTTTAAGGTCCCTTCCAGTTCTAACCAGTCTATGATTCTAACTGGAATAGCACCCCAGTTTAAACCATATGTTTGTACAGTCTTAGCTTTGATTTGCAGTGTGTAAGCTTTCTGAGTAACAGATAATTAAGCCATGAGAATCCAGGCATACTAATTCAGAAACAATATTTTGATTTTAATGGGAATTGTTGCATTTCATTTTTAACATATGCAAATGAAAATTCTTGTGGTATACCATAAAATAGTTTTCCTCCTTAGAATTATACTCTCAATGGACAAATTGTTTTAATATGCAGGTTATCATTCCAGTATACGTCAATCATAGAAATGAAAAATCAATATATTTCAAATAGCCTGACACCTAGTAACATACAAGTGGCTCAACAATTCATCACTGACTGCAGAGGCATATCTGAATGATATTGATATCAACAGTATTTGAAAAGTTTAATGTGCCAATAGAAAATCCTTAAGTCATTGTAAATGTATATATGTTTGAAAAAGAAACAAAGTATTATTTCTCTTCCTAATAGTGGGCAACATTGGCAAGTAATATCTAATGTGGATTTGTCAAATATTGACCAGAAAAATGTCTTACTAGATTAGCATCTTACTAGGGATGTGTAGTGAACTTGAAAACTTAATTATTATTGTGCTACCATCTATTTATTTTGGAACAATTATCTCCGAGTTCAACAGAAAATCACTGCAGAATTCTACTTTTATTAAAGTATACACGAGCAAGACTGGAAGTTTCATTTTGCAGGGGAAAATAAAATTAAATTCCATCTGCATTTCCTTCATTACCTAAGCATCAAGTGATTTAATTTCTAGCATGATTCTTTAAACTAACAGTTTCTGTCTACTCTCATTTTCATTTGAATTACACGTGGTCACAAAATAAGAACCATGACACTACACTCTGACACACATGACACTACTCCTTATGTACTGAACAAGTTCCATGTAATGTAGAAAAAAGATTTCTTCTTAATCCGAAATTCTCAATGTAGTCTCTGGAGTTGACAAAACAGCATCGTTTAAAACTAATAGTAATCTACCAGAAGATAAATACGTCCTTCATTTAGAAATTTTATTTCACATCAAATGCGTGACTTAGTTTTGCAACTCGCAATTCCTGTTAAACATTCGTGTCAGTAACTTGCAATTACTTTTTGTGGCTGGCATCTGTAAGAATGCAATGGTTGTCTCAAGATGACCATGAAGTCCAGTTGAGACTAACCAAGAAAATCACATCAAGACTGTCATAACAAGTCTCAAAGGAATCACACTCTGTTAGATTAATTGGTATTCAAGAACTTTGTGTCCTGCCTGATGGCTTTGAGACAGAAACTGATGTATCATTTTTCATATATTAAGGCCAGCTACTTTCTTCACCACTTCACACCCATTACTTTGTTGAGTCTTTCTGCCACGCTCCCAGTCAAACGACATGGGGTTAATTCAAAAACAGATTTTGGTCTGTCATCTTCAGGATGTGCTTCAAAAAACAGCAAAGAATTTCTAGGCTCCTTGTACTCTTCCTGAGGAATAACAGACCATTTCTATTTTAGAACTGTAGTCTTTACTTACAAAAGAAATCCCTTGAAATCTTTTTTGCCTAAATATTTTCATTATATTTAAGCATAGGGACAATGATATTTTCTCCACTTAAAATGCAAACAAATGAGTAAAAGCCAGTTACAATTAGAAAAAAAGAACCTTATCAAAAAGAAAAGAGTTTAGTGGCAAATCCAGGGTTTTTAAAAATACGACATAATGTTAGAAGAATTCTACCCTTTTGGATTCCCTTTATTGTTTCAGGTATTTCAGTTGATTTAGCCCCTTATGACTCATGTGAATGGAACTCAGAATGTATGGAAGTCACTTCACCTCTAAAAAAAAATGTGGTCTTCTTATAAACATTTTTATATGACCTTCTTAGCAGGGTTTTGGGTGCCCTGTACCATCCCAGTGTTCAAGGCCAGGTTGGACGGGGCCATGAGCAACCTAATCTAGTGGGTGGCATCACTGTCCATGGCAATGGGGTTGGAACAAGGTCATCTTTGAGGTCTGTGCTGCTTTTGCCTGGGTGAAGCATTTTCTTCACAATGGCTGGTATGGGGCTGTGCTCTGTATTTTTGCTGAACTCCGTGTTGATAAGAAAGATGTTTTGGTTATTGCTGAGCAGGGTTTACACAGACCCAAGGACTTTTCTTCTTTGTCATGCTGCCACATTGATGAGAAGGCTGGAGGTGCATGAAAAGCTGGGATGAGCCACAGCCAAGACAAGTGGCTCCAACTAACCAAAGGGATATTCCATACCGTATAACATCATACCCAGTGTATAAAGTGTGGGGAAGAAGGAGAAAAAGGAGAACATTTGACAAAATTGTGTTTGTCTTCCCAAGTAACCATTACATGTAATGACCACACATGGGAAGTGGGAATTAATTGCTCCTTGCGCATGCGAAGCAGCAAAATAATTCCTTGTTTTGCTTTACTTGTGTATGCATTTTTTGCTTTCCCTATTAAACTATTTTTATAACAACCCCTGACTTTTTTAGCTTTTACCCTTCCAGTGTTCTCCCTGAACAAGAGGTTGCGTGGTGCTTGGCTTCTGACTTGGGTTAAACCACAACAGGTTCCAATATATAATGATTCTATGATATACAAAGTTTGCACAAAAGATCTTTGACTCTAATAATATGTACATATTCTGCCATTGTAATTATTTTATTTTATTGACGTTTTTTGTTAAACTGTCAGAACAGATACATATGTCATATGGTGTGCTACATGGCTCCTGTGTTTAGCATACAGCACGTGCTATTATCTTCAAGTAAATATTCATGAATCTTCAAGTATTTTTTTATGAATCGAAAAAGAAGAAATTATTGCTTTCAAAGCCATTGAGATGATGTTGGAGCACACTGAAAAATGCAAGGGTAACCACTTGTCACTGAGTGTGGAGTATAAATGTTGTAATAAGATGAAATGAAGAACGTAGAAATGGAAGGTGAAGAAAAGAGTTTCTTAATATGAAATATAATTCACAGCAAAGCTTCTTACAGGAAGAGTCAAGTAGGAACTGTTTTAATTTTGTAGTAGAAGTTGGCTAAGTCGAGGTTGTTTCAGAACCTTTGAGATGGAGAGGTTTCTGCAAAAGAAAAGAAATTTTTAAAAAGGAAGAAAAGAAAAAAAGGGATTTCTACATCCTTTCTCTCTCTCTTCTTCGTATGCGCTTCACGGGCACAGTAATATAAGAAAGCAGAATCCACAGAGTAGATTTCTATGCCACAAGATTTGTGTGTGGCGTGTGTACATCAGCTTAACCATTTAGCTACCCTTGACAGATCAAAGTGAGTACTGTTTGCAGTTAATTTCCTTTATTAGATACAAAGTAGCTGAATCCTCCCCTTAATACTCACAGGCAGCCAGCTGAGGTCAATGGCTCAAAAATACCCTTACAAGTAGACTGAACAAGGTACTGACTTATACACCAGACATACTTTGGCATTAATTTGAGGGCAAAACACCAGAAGGAGTAAAGTGAGGGTTTCCTGGAAGTGGGGAAATCTGAGAGCACGGAGAGACTCAGCAGGACCAGGCCTGACCTGTTAAGGGCATTGCCACTGCCAGGACGAGAGATTTAAGCAGCTCCAGGGAGCCAAGCAACCCTAAGTGAGGCAAACTGGGTAGGCGAACAGAGGTGGCAAACAGGACATGGCACATAGGAAGGGCATGGGATGGGACTTTGCATGACAGTGTGCATGTAGGAGGTCAGAGCCACCCTACTGTCTCCTGAGGTGTGCTCACTTGGTGGTTTTTCCTTACTCAGCTAGAAAAGACACAGCTATGGTTCCTACATGGTGAAAAGCCATTGCTAGGAGGAGTGTGGTGACCCAGATGGAGCTTCCTCACATTTATGCACCTGTCCAGGTTTCTGGCCACAGGGAATGTTAGCTTTTGCACTGGAAGGCAGCAGAGACCTAGGGGCAGCATGCAGAGTTGGGAATGAACCGGAAAGCCCGGCTGAAGTGCACCTATGCCAATGCACGTGGTATGGATAACAAACAGGAGGAGCTTGAAACCACTGTGCAGGAAATTTATGATATATTTGCTGTCATGGAAACATGGTGGGATGACTCCCATGACTGGAGTGCTGCAATGATGGTCATAAGCTCTTCAGAAGGGACAGGTGGGGAAGCCGAGGCAGTGAGGTGGCTCTGCACATTAGGGGGGGTTTTGACTGTACAGAGCTCAAGGGCAGTGATGATAAGGTTGGGTGCCTGCGGGTAAGGATCAGGGACAGGCCAATAAGACAACCTGACCAATCTGATCTCCTTTTCTACCAGGTGACCCATCTAGTGGATGAAGTAAAGGCTGTGGATATAGTCTTCCAGGACTTCAGCAAAGCCTTTGACATTGTCTCCCGCGGCATGGGAAGCTTTCAGCCCATGGCATGGACAGTTGTACTTTTTGCTGGGTTAAAAAATGGCTGGCTGTGTCCAGACACTAACAGTGTTCACCAGGGCTCAGTACTGGGGCCAGTCCTGTTCCATATCTTTATTGATGATCTGGATGAGGGGGTTGAGCGTTCTGTCGGTAAATTCACAGACAATACCAATCTGAGCAGGAGTGTTGATATGCTGGAGGGCAGGAAGGCTCTGCAGAGGGATCTGTACAGGCTGGATCAATGGACCAAGGCCAAAGGTAGGAGGTTCAATGAGGCCAAGGATTCTGCACTTGGGTCACAACAACCCTGTGCAGTGCTACAGGCTGGGGACTGACTGGAAAGTGGCCCAATGGAAAACGGTCTCCTAGGGGTGCTGGTCAACAGCAACTGAACATAAGCCAGGAGTGTGTCCATGTGACCAAAAAGTCCGATGGCATGCCAGCATGTATCAGGAACACTGTGGCCAGCAAGACCAGGGAAGAGATTGTCTTTCTGTTCGTATCACTGTTGTGGCTGAACCTTGAGATAGCCCTATGAGGAGTGGCTGAGGGAGCTGAGGGTGTTTAATCTGGAGAAAAAGAGGCCTGAGAGTGACTTTAGCACTCTCTACAACTAGCTGAAAGAAGGTTGCAGCAAGGTGAGGGCGTCTTCTCCCAGGCAACCGGTGACTGGGGGAAAGGACATGGTCTTAGGCTGCACAAAGGGAGGTTCAGGTTGGACATCAGGAGGAGTTGCTACATTAAAAGGGTTGTCAAGCTTTGGAAGAGGCTGCCCACGGAGGTGGTGGAATCACTATCCTTGGAAGTGTTCAAGAAATGACTGGACACGGCATTTACAGCTATGCTTTTGTTGATATGCTGGTGTTTGGTCAAAGGTTAGACTTGATTATCTTGGAAGTCTTTTCCAACTTAAATAATCCTATGATTCTATGATTAGATCTTTCTTCTAAGGAAGGTAAGGATATGTCCTCTGACACTTGCTTATAATAACTGTTTCTCACTACTTGTTTTTCAAAATTTATCTGTTATTTTTTCTTTTAGTTTTTCTAATTGCCACTCTGATTTGAGCTATCATACCACAAATTAAATATTTGTCACTTTTATGCGTTTTTCTTTGTTTTAGTTTTAAGAAATGACTAACTATAATTTGCCATACCCTCATGCAGTTATTTTCTAGGCTGTTTCTCACTCTAAATTATTGCTGTCCATCATGTCTTATCAAACAAATGGACCACAGGTTCTACCAGAAAGTCTGTATATTTTTGGAGACCAGATGCTACAGCCTAATTAAAGACAAAATTCCAAAAAGATTTTAATCTCCAGCTGCACTAGTACAGCCTACTCTTTATAGTGTCATGCCACAAATTAGCAAATTAGTTTCTGCACATGTTCCTTCCTGTTGATATTGATTATGCATCAGCTATTTAAACAATAATCAAGTGTGTAACACAGATGCACAGTTCCTATTCTAATGGTGAAGGTGTGGCATAAAGATAACAAGCTGTCCAGTTTTATACNGGAGGAGTGTGGTGACCCAGATGGAGCTTCCTCACATTTATGCACCTGTCCAGGTTTCTGGCCACAGGGAATGTTAGCTTTTGCACTGGAAGGCAGCAGAGACCTAGGGGCAGCATGCAGAGTTGGGAATGAACCGGAAAGCCCGGCTGAAGTGCACCTATGCCAATGCACGTGGTATGGATAACAAACAGGAGGAGCTTGAAACCACTGTGCAGGAAATTTATGATATATTTGCTGTCATGGAAACATGGTGGGATGACTCCCATGACTGGAGTGCTGCAATGATGGTCATAAGCTCTTCAGAAGGGACAGGTGGGGAAGCCGAGGCAGTGAGGTGGCTCTGCACATTAGGGGGGGTTTTGACTGTACAGAGCTCAAGGGCAGTGATGATAAGGTTGGGTGCCTGCGGGTAAGGATCAGGGACAGGCCAATAAGACAACCTGACCAATCTGATCTCCTTTTCTACCAGGTGACCCATCTAGTGGATGAAGTAAAGGCTGTGGATATAGTCTTCCAGGACTTCAGCAAAGCCTTTGACATTGTCTCCCGCGGCATGGGAAGCTTTCAGCCCATGGCATGGACAGTTGTACTTTTTGCTGGGTTAAAAAATGGCTGGCTGTGTCCAGACACTAACAGTGTTCACCAGGGCTCAGTACTGGGGCCAGTCCTGTTCCATATCTTTATTGATGATCTGGATGAGGGGGTTGAGCGTTCTGTCGGTAAATTCACAGACAATACCAATCTGAGCAGGAGTGTTGATATGCTGGAGGGCAGGAAGGCTCTGCAGAGGGATCTGTACAGGCTGGATCAATGGACCAAGGCCAAAGGTAGGAGGTTCAATGAGGCCAAGGATTCTGCACTTGGGTCACAACAACCCTGTGCAGTGCTACAGGCTGGGGACTGACTGGAAAGTGGCCCAATGGAAAACGGTCTCCTAGGGGTGCTGGTCAACAGCAACTGAACATAAGCCAGGAGTGTGTCCATGTGACCAAAAAGTCCGATGGCATGCCAGCATGTATCAGGAACACTGTGGCCAGCAAGACCAGGGAAGAGATTGTCTTTCTGTTCGTATCACTGTTGTGGCTGAACCTTGAGATAGCCCTATGAGGAGTGGCTGAGGGAGCTGAGGGTGTTTAATCTGGAGAAAAAGAGGCCTGAGAGTGACTTTAGCACTCTCTACAACTAGCTGAAAGAAGGTTGCAGCAAGGTGAGGGCGTCTTCTCCCAGGCAACCGGTGACTGGGGGAAAGGACATGGTCTTAGGCTGCACAAAGGGAGGTTCAGGTTGGACATCAGGAGGAGTTGCTACATTAAAAGGGTTGTCAAGCTTTGGAAGAGGCTGCCCACGGAGGTGGTGGAATCACTATCCTTGGAAGTGTTCAAGAAATGACTGGACACGGCATTTACAGCTATGCTTTTGTTGATATGCTGGTGTTTGGTCAAAGGTTAGACTTGATTATCTTGGAAGTCTTTTCCAACTTAAATAATCCTATGATTCTATGATTAGATCTTTCTTCTAAGGAAGGTAAGGATATGTCCTCTGACACTTGCTTATAATAACTGTTTCTCACTACTTGTTTTTCAAAATTTATCTGTTATTTTTTCTTTTAGTTTTTCTAATTGCCACTCTGATTTGAGCTATCATACCACAAATTAAATATTTGTCACTTTTATGCGTTTTTCTTTGTTTTAGTTTTAAGAAATGACTAACTATAATTTGCCATACCCTCATGCAGTTATTTTCTAGGCTGTTTCTCACTCTAAATTATTGCTGTCCATCATGTCTTATCAAACAAATGGACCACAGGTTCTACCAGAAAGTCTGTATATTTTTGGAGACCAGATGCTACAGCCTAATTAAAGACAAAATTCCAAAAAGATTTTAATCTCCAGCTGCACTAGTACAGCCTACTCTTTATAGTGTCATGCCACAAATTAGCAAATTAGTTTCTGCACATGTTCCTTCCTGTTGATATTGATTATGCATCAGCTATTTAAACAATAATCAAGTGTGTAACACAGATGCACAGTTCCTATTCTAATGGTGAAGGTGTGGCATAAAGATAACAAGCTGTCCAGTTTTATACCTCTGCAAATAGTGATTCCTTGCTTGTTCCTTTGATTAGGTCATGGAATTCATAGGTTGGAGTGTTGCAGGACAGGGTCTGCTTTTTTTGTTTCGCTTTGTTTTGTTTTTTTTTCCCATTCTCCCCAGAATACTTCTATTGTCCTGTCTATGTACTTCATTCATATCTTTTCCTGTTATGAAATGACAGTTATTTATTCCCCACTTAATTCATATGGCACTCACATTAACAAATATCATCTTACTGTGTTTTGAGGTTTTTTTCCACTCTTGTTTTCCTGTGGACACCTAGCTATCACACTGAAGTGCAAGTTGCCTCCTACTACTAATGTAACATAAACATGATAGTAAGGATATAAGGTTAGAGAAGGAAATGTAGGTAATTAAACTTATTTTCCTTAAAACAGTCATAGAGAGGTAGTGTTGCAAAATTAACTTTTTCTCAAGTTTAAATATGGACTAAACCTTACACTCAAAAACTGAAATGAACTCTAGAGTCAGCTGAGAATTATTCCAGAATAGCTGTCCTTACTTTTTATTGTATGCCATTGAATTTTGCTGTAAATGTACCTACACATGTATATTATTAAACATTCTGAATTGTTCATGAGACCAGAGGTTTCTCTCCTTGATGCAGAAGTGAGACTCACCCTTCAAAGACACACAAAGCACTCAGCGGCAGTTTAGAGAATCCCCGCTGTGAAAATTATATATCATCATAATTCAAACCTTTAATAAAAACATGTTTTAGTCTTTACAGCATCATAACAAGGTGGATGGCCGTGATCAGACGGCTACCTATTGTACCAAGTATTCTCTTACTTCCCCTCCTTCTTCATTAACTTTGGTATCTACAGAGCTGTTTCTCTCACGTTTCTCACTCCTCCTCACCATGCTGTTGTGCAGCATTCTTCACCCTTTCTTAAACATACTTTTTCAGTCACAAACAGTGTGACTGGTAGGCCCAGCTGTCTCCTGTGGTATGTCTGTTTTGGAACCTATTAGAACCACCAGGAACTGGCTGTGTCCAACACGGACAGCTCCTGGCCTCTCCTCACAGAGTCAAGGCCTGCAGCCCCCATGCTGCCAACGCTTTGGCAACAATATCCATTACAGATTAATTGGCCACATAAAATAAATTTTTAAAAATTTTAGAAAATTGGTGGTCATAGATTTAAAAATAGGGATATAATGGCAAAATTTTTAATGTTTATATTGTAAAAATAATATATTATAGCATGCTTTTAGGAAGATGGCTGTATAATTTTTAGGATTAATAGTGACTAGACTAACTAAAATATCAAAATATCATACAGCGGGTAAGCAGCATTGTTCACTATGCAATAGTTAGATTTTCAGAAAAAAACCGAAAATTAAGGCAATGTTCCACAAATTGACAAAATGTTTCATTAATTTCCAAAAACTCCTTAAAAGTCTTGTCAATGTTTTCTTTTTGATTTGTGCCAGAGTTCATGCAAGATGCCTCTGCAGGAGAGGATGCCACTGTCAGTGAAGGCATGCATACTGAATAGTTTACTGCCACCTTAGGCAGTGTGGAGCTCATCCCATCCTTGTTTGTTAAATCATGTAATACAATCTCCTAGAAATCAGCTGACTGCAAGCAGCACGGTCTTTCTTATTCTCCCCTTCACCTTACATGGGTGTACTTGTGCCCACTCAAGCTCCCAAAATAATTTAAAATTGTGTTCATTTCCAACCCAAATACATAACATTTATTACATAGACGTTAATACCAAAGGTTTGTAGGAAATAGCCCTGAAACATCCAAGAAAAACTGAAGTTTGTGTGCATCAGGTCATGCTTCAGCTGCTTTTATCTATTTTTAGTTATGTAGAAATGATCTACACTGAAGTATCTAAGGAATTTTTTCTTACTTGGGAGGAAGATTTTGTAGCAGGTACAATTTTCATACCTCCACCCCTGGACAGTGATTTTGCTGTGAATCAGAGAAATGTATGAAAATATTTTTCTTGTTTGATTTCATAAGGCTTTGAAAGCATAAGATTCTATTTTTCTTTTCTGATCATTCCTCATGAGCTAGTTCCAAATGTCTACTTACAGTCTGAAGAATATGGGATCTGTGTCTGTGAGTCCAGTCCAAAAAATTTTATATCCCCAAGCTATGCGACATGAGAAAGGAATACTTTTTTTTTTTTTTTTTCCTTTGTTTCAGCGTAGATAATGCAAAAGCATAAATATATAGGCTTTAGGTAGCACACTAAAATTTGGTCAGCTGTTTTCTACTATATATACATGCACACATACAGTTGAGAAGGGGCAAGAAATGCATGGAGAGAAATAACTGATAGTTTCTCTCATATATCGATACCCTCTTCATATAATAAGGTCAAACTCATTCATCAGCCAAAGCTGAATGTATGGAACTCTGACTCCAGCAATACCCTTTAATTTCATTTAATTGGAACCAGCTCATAAAAATCTATAAATTTGTCCTTATCAACCAGCACTCTGTTGGAAAAGTTCCTAACAGACACAAGGAGAAATGAAAAGTTCTTACTGCATTCTGTTACTCTGCCAGCATACAAAAAGTGTGGCAAATTCTGTTCCTTGTTATGAAATTTCAAATCTATGCCCAGTAGTGTGGTTTTGAGAGCAAAGCTTACTATGCATCTCCACATGTTCTCAGTGAACACTCAGGAGAGATATTAGTAAACAGCTGGCAAAGAGTGACAAAATCTGACCCTATAAATCCTATAAATTCCAATCATCTTTAAATGAAAATATTTCAGTTTCCTTGACAAAAGGATACATTCTGCTGTGCTTTTGAGTATTAAATACCTGCTTGATTCTACAGAGAGACTTATTTTTATTACAATGATTAGTTTCAATGATTATCTTTTGTCTTCTTTGATGAATGTCATTGAAGCTTATACAGAAAAGGCAAGTAAAATTTTTGAGTCTAAAGATGTGGAACAAGTTTACATTTTCAACAAAAAAACTATATTCATAATTTCATAACAAGAATCAGGCCCCTTGGTCCTTTGGTTTTAGTCAGAGCATGAGGAGATGAATACTCTCGTCCTACACAGTCAGTAAAAGAGAAAGTCAGTGGAACCATACGCATAGTGCATAAACCAGTATTTGTTAATCCATCTGCCTCATTTTTGTACTCTATACAGAGATAAGGCATATACAGATCCTACACTGAGCATCCTAAAGGAGCAATTGCAAGTAGCTATCTTTTTTTCAGCATTGTGGATTTCTTTTTCTAATTACTTAAATAATGAAGAATTTATGACAGTTATGTTCCAAATTAATGGCAAATAAACGAGCTGTAACACATAGAATGCTCTGTTCCATTGCTTACAACATGATTTTGGGAGTATTATTTGTGTTATGCTTATGCTCATTTCATCAAATAGCACGAGGCTGACTGGGTGCGATGATAATTAAAAAGTGAACAAGCTTACCGATTTGGTTTATGTGAGAAGCAAAGGGACTCTGAATTGCCCTGCCCCCCCATTGAAGTGGGTATACTTCATTTCCTAGCACATGATGTTGGTGAGACACTGCGTGCCTGTGGTAGGATTACCTTTAATGTAAGCCATATTTCTGGAAAAGGACTAAGCACATTGTGTAAGATAAACAAGAGAGAAAGGAAACTGGTTATTGTTTATAATTATTTGGTTTAGAATCTTTTTTTTAAACAGTTAAAAAGTCAGATTTTGCTTTAAAGAAGTTGGCACTTTACAATCCCTACCTACTTCTTTGCCCTTTCTTTCGTGGAAAAAACTTAAAATAAAGCCAATTCCTGCAAAAACATCTTTACCATTGTCTGAATGAAGCATACTTTTTTGTCAGATGCTAAAGATAGACATCCATACTGGTTGTTTTTGGGATGTTGGAACCAGAAGGGAAGTAGAGTCTTCTGTTGGAAGATACATATATTTCTGTTGTAAGACCTCCTCCAGTTGTCTAGGAACATTTGATTCCTCTTGCTGAAATGAAAGAGGAAAATTATGAAGTCAGCACCTGTTTATCATTCTAAATGTTAAAACTGTCAAAAAGAAAGCTTATATATTTTGTATTAATTAGAATTGCTAGCCACTAATCACATGAGCATAAGTAAATACCTTTAAAATGAGGATGAGCTGTCATCTACTAAAAAGAAAATGATATGTTAGCAGAGAAATGTTACAAACTAAGGCAGACAATTTTTCCATTTGCTGCTGAAGAACTGTCCATGAAGATGAATTCACAGCCCTTGAAGTTAAGGAATGACAACACTTCTGTTTTCTTCTGTCAGAATGAAAATTTAAGTTTCATTAGAGACATTAGTGACTTGTGATATCAGAAGAAGCATTCTATTCACAGAGAACATAAAATTCTTTACACAGTTAAGTACAGATTGCTTGTAGAAGCGGCAGTCTGGGCAATCACGTGAAACATGAAACATAAGAAGTGAGGACCAGCCAACTGGCATTATCAAGGATTAATGGCTCTTGGAAACATGTTGTCCGAATACTTACTTTCATGATGAGGAATAATAGCAAACGCTTGTCTCAAAAATTCACACCTAATTGGCAAAGTCAAATAATTTCAGAAGAGTCAAGGATCTTGCTGAACAAAATATTTTGTTATTGTATAACTTGGTATACTGACCCTAGCTCTCATTTGCATGGAAGGCCCATTAAGATGTATTTATGCTTTTGTCTACACCACGCTTCCAAGTTAGGAAGACAGAATTCATTGCAGGACGTTTACATAATTCCTAGGATTTTGACAGTGTAATTGTCTTTGACTTTGACTGTTATACTCCATACTGATTCTAAATATAAGCACCGGAATATGTTTGTACTGTAATCTTTCTTCCATTGGGGGAAAAAAACAAAATGTACTTTGGACCTCAAGATAAACATTTGGGAAGAACTAGTCGCTCTAATCCGTCTGACTCCAACAGATTAAGGGTTAATCTTGTTGTTAGAGATTTCAGCAGTAGATTCATCTACTCATTACACATATTAATCTTAGTGAAAGTATGTTATCCTAGCTTTTCCTAGCATAAATACACTTTTACAGTTTCTACTAGGTTAAATTTTTTCACATTAAATCTGCCATCACTTTTATTCTCTTTAGGAGAAAAATGAAAGTTAGGTGTATTCTGAGTAGGGGTTTTGGTGGTGGAGATAGGGTGTTTAAAGTTTTGGGTATTTTATTTGATATCTATAGTTTCATTAGAAGAACATTTTCATTTATAAATTCACCAATTTTGACTATTCAGAAGCTCAGTGTTCATTTACTGATAGAAATTCATCATTACACAGGAAAAAACCCAAACACTTATCCTTCTTCATACCAGAGTATAAATTGCACAAGGTAGTCTTTAATAAAGTGTAGAAGAAATGCAAAATTATGATCTACCTTCCAAGATGTCAACACCTGATTTACATGAAAACATCTTTTTGTCTACTCTGGTTTAGTAAAGCTCTTTCTATTTGGTACCTTTGCAAGTACTGCTGAGGATTAGCATAAAGAGACTAAATAAAAAAAAGAAAAAATAATAATTAATAAATGGTCCTTCAGTGAAAAAAATTGCAAGCTCAAAACAAAATAGAACAAAACTAAAACTTCATTGTTCCTGAAGTCAGTAGGAAGAGAAGATGGGGTCTCAACTCACTACTATTCGCTGAGGTACGGAAAATGGCTTCCTGTATCTCCAGTTAATCACCAGAACTGAAACAACAGCACTCTGCAGTACTGACACTTCACATCCATGTCACAGGTTTACTGGTAGAGAATTCAAATGTTGTGATGAAAAATGTAAAGATATCTTTTTTTTTGCAACACAGAATAATAAATTCATAGAATGCCTGGAGTACTGTAGAGTACAATCTTCTGGGAAGGGCTGAATGCAGATGGTTATGTGGTGTCCATCCAGCATACATCTTGGTGCACAGTTCCCAAGTGAAAATGGACTTATATTTTTTTGACTAACTATAATTCTTGCACTGTAATTTCTAGGATGTAACAAAATGCCCTCCCCACCCCCCAAACTCCCAAAGCCCCAAAGAAAAGCACCAAAATCAACAAAACCACCAAAATCAACAAAACCACCAAAATCAACAAAACCACCAAAACCAAAGCTGTAAGCAGTGTGTTGCTCCTCCATTTTATGATAGCAGGTAAATTTAGTAATTTAAATTTACTTCAAACACTAGACTTTGATTGATGGCTTCCAGTAGAAAAAAAATGATTGACAGCAGCTGTCACTGTTAACAGAAGAATTTAAAAACAAACAAGGAAGAGTTAGGAAAGATGTGAAGAGCATAATCTCCAAGGTAACAGTTTGATCATTTATCCTAGAGACAAAATAATGGCACAGATTCATCTTTTATTATGAGTGAGCAGTACTGAGATGTGAGGATGAAAAAGCCAAAAGCAAACTGCGTATTAAAGCTTTTTAACTGTGTTAGTAAAATGCCAGAATTTTTAAAATGACTGCAGACTGCTACCATCCCTGTTTTAACTGCCACCATCACTTTTCCTTGAATATTCTATTAAGATTTAAGACAGCATTCCCAGATAATGATCGTTTATTATTCTAGCCTAAGAGTAATCCATTTTTTATCAGTCTTATTTCTTACATATTTCCACTTTTTGACCCTAGAATACAACAATTAAGGAACTGGACTTAATCAGAAAATTTAGATATTCAGAAGAGACAAAGCTACAGTAAACATTTCAAATTTATTTTTGGAGCATCATCATTTCAAGTTGAAATTAACTTGTGTCTAAAAAGACCATTCAGATCTCTATTCTACTCAGAAACTTGGAAAATTTTGTTTAATGCCACTCACATTGAATATTAACTGTTTTCTGCAGCCAAACTAAATTAAGAGTAGCAATAATAAAAACATTTTGTGAATTACTTATGTGTAACTTCATATATTACCCAATCTCCAGATGTATGACAGTATTTTTTAAAGTGTTAAAGCTTTAAAAATAAAGGGTTTATTTGGATTTTTTGGGGGTTGTTTTTGTTGTTTTATTTTTTAAGTTTTCTTTTTTTGGCTGATAGCTCTTGAAAGAAAGATCATTTGTATTCAATTTACATTCTTGGTTATATTTCAAATTTTCTTTTCCTTTTCAAAAGTTCACTAACTCATTTAGCAAATTGTCAAATTGAAATGTGGAAACCTGCCTCATTTAGGCCTTTTATTTAAATGCTGTTGACAAATAACTGTTATTTTGACATTTACGTCTTTCACTGGTCTGTATCAATATTAATTTATTGCAGTCAATATCTTCTCCATTTAGTGTCCTCTAGTTCCTAAAAAGTCGGGGATCTTTATCAATGGGCTGGTATTAAGTATTTTCATAATAATTAACATAACACCTAAAGCGCTATGGAAATAATAATTAAAAAAACCTTAATTATCTACCTATCTTATATTATCTTTGCACATTTAGGTATTTGAATATTCTAAATATCTGAACCTTGCTTCAAGTTTTCATTTCATCCATCCATCGATCCCCCCATCTAAGTGATATAGTTTTGAAGTGATTCTGAAAGAATTTATACATGAAGCCCAGAAAGTAAACAATGTATTTGTTTTCTGATTACTTAAGTTTTCTCATGTTGTTTTTTGACAATATTTTTTAATGTTCTATTTATTTGAGTCTGTACAGAACATACATATCAGAAATAGCAACTCAGAAGGAGTATAAAAATGTGAGTAAAAGCTGCAGTGTTACAAAAGCAAATTATTGACATGTTGTTTACCACTAACTTCGGTAGTTTATTTTTGCCAACAGAACAATGACAATAATACTGTGTGAAGTGCACCCAGGCTTAAAAAGCATTTATATCAGGATCTGAGCATCATTTAACTGTATCCACCATTAATTTATTCTGAAAAACATATCACTAAGAAGCAGCCTAGAGTATAAAAGGAAAAAAAAGAGGCAAGCAAAGTATTCTGTAAAACCAGCAATGTAGCAATATAATATGCATATTATAATTATATATAATATATATAATATAATTATAATATGCATATTATAAAATGTGCATAATATGCAATATAATATGCTAATATATGTAGAATGTGATGATATCTTCTGGACATGGTGATGTGACAGAGTGCAGCAGTGGTTTGTGGCAGGTAAAGACAATGGGCATCTGCTGTGTGTAGGTTATGTTTGCTACCAAAATCTTCTCAGAAAAGAACAATGAATTTTCATGTTTCAGGTTGAGCACATTTTTATTCAAGAATGTTCTTGCAACTCTCCACAAACCAATGGATGCTAGAAACAATCAATGAGCCACAAGCAAAAATATAAAAACATGCATAAACATCAGGCATAAATGGAATATTAGCAAGAGGGGATTTCATTTAAAATTACCTGAGAACACAAGTCTGGCTTTTGAGCAGTCTATACTCGCCTATATCCAGTCAATCGTCCCCAGTATTGCCAGAGAGTAAAATACTGGTTCTGCTGTGGAAAATGTGTATTTGGCATCAAATTTTGTCAGACCACCTTTTCTAATCAAGTGAGCAGCTTAATACTAATGGTATTAACTTTGCACGTGACAGTAATAATTTTCCATGTTTCATCTTTGTTGTTTTTTTATTCATTGTGCACACACATCTTAGTGAAGCAAACTTCCAGTGAGAATGGCCTAATTCCTCTGATTTTATAACCTTAATCTTAAATTAAGAGTGTACCAAAATGCACATAGACAAATAAGATCTGAGAAAAGTTATTGGACAACTCACAACAGGTTTTGTACTTCGCAAGATAATGAGCCTAATAAAGTCTTACAAAACACTGAAAATATGTTTTAAGGAAGTGTGGGGAAAATAATCTGAAATATTAGTAGTTATTTCAAAAGAGGAAACTATTTCAGGAAAATACAGCTCTTCTCTATAATAACTTAGGTGACTCATTCTCTTTAACAAGCTATGTTCCTATTTTGCATCACAGCTTTTCAGAAAAAGAAACAGTACCTTAGAGTACTTCTGTTAATGCCATGAAGAGGCATTTTATTTCAGCCAGACACGTCTGCCTCATCATAAGCACTGAAACTTGGAAGAACTAAACCAGTATGACATGATAGCACAGTGTGAAATAGTGTTTGGAGGTCTGATGCTTTAGCGAGTAGACTTAAAGGGTGATGTCACTACTGACTACAATTTCCTTATGATGGGTAGCAGAGAGAGATCTCTTCTCTCTGGTGTCTGGTGATTGGATGTGAGCTACGGTCTTAAACCTGTGTCAGAGAAAGTTCAGACTGGATATTAGGAAAATGTTCTTCGCTGAGAGGTTGGTCAAGCACTGGAACAAGCTTTCCAGGAAGTGGTCATGGCCCCAAGCTTATTGCTCTTCAATATTGCTCTTCAAAAGCCTTTCAACAATGCCCTTATACTGTTTATCTTTTAGGTTGTGATGTGTGGAATCAGGAGTTGGACTCAATGATCTCTGTGAGTCCGTTCCAAGTCAGGCTATTCTATGAACTTATCATCTAATTGTTTGTTAAGGAATAACATTCCTGTATAAAGTTGCTTTTCATGAATTAATAATTAAAATTGTACTTACTGAAAATTAACATTTGATTTGCAATTTAAGTAAATGGACAAAAAAAAAATAAACTTAAGCTTTAGGTTTTTCTTTCTTCAAAATCTATATATACAGGAACAAACATATTTCACCAAAGGAATTACAGATATACTCGATTTCAGAAGAAAGAAAAGATATCCCTTTGAAGTTTTCAAAGTTTCAGGGCTTTGGAACACTCTTGTTTTTGTTTAGGAAGCCTGCTTTCCGATTTCTGCAGAATAAAAGGACTTTATCATATACCTGTATGCATGTTATGCTTGTAAAGGATACTTAATTCTTTCCTTAATATGTCAGAAGGTGTAAAGGATAATCACCCTTTCTGTATGACCTCCATAACTGCAGTATATACATGGACAATGTTGTATTGTTTGGCAGAAAGTTGTTAAGTAGAATAATTTTTCTGAAGTTTTCTTTCCTTCTTATCTGCTACAGAGTAACAGGTTATAATCCTCAATTTATTCTTTTTAGAAAGTATTTTTTTCTGGATCAGAAAATGAGACTCCCCATTGGTTTTAATCAGTGTTATTAAAAATAAGAGCTTGTATAATAATATATCTAGAAAACAAAAATCTAATAGAAACAACTATTTTTTAATAGCCCAAAATGTAAGCACTCCAGTTTGTGAAAAGCTCTTTGTTCTCCTTGCATGAAATGTGAGAATTTTTTTTCATGAGTTTATATTATATTTAAGAGTCTATGTCAGCTCCCATGTGGACCACAGTGTGCTCTGGTGGCTGCTGTGCTACCACATCGGTATGGGCTCCTAAATCATGTTTCAAAAAGCAAGTTCAAAAGCATAACAAAAATTTCAAATTTTATACTATTACACTTCTTCATTACAAAGTCTGACAGTGAGCTTGTTCCACTTTCAATAGATAAAAAGATGACATTTTTAAAGGTTCTGCTAGATGTTTTTTAGTAAGATTTGCTTATCAGGTGAATTTTGAATAATATGAATGAACCTGATTGGTTGTGAGTAACAAATTGCTTGCAGCTGTATCAGAAATGTACTAATTACCAAGCTGAACAAAATAAACACGTTTAAATGCATAAGTCTTCACTTTGGCAAGAGGATATTCTCAAACACAAGAAGATGAAATAGACATACAAGAGGGTCTTAAACCTATGAAAACACTCTCTTCTTAATAGAAAAAAGCATTTACGTTGTGAACTAAAGTTTTGGTGGTCCAGACAACTGGTTATCTGTCTGTTTAAGCATAAAAATTATGTCCAAAATAAAGTTGGTTCTAAATTTACTTTTCATATACTTCTGTCAGCCCGTTTCTTTATTCCTTCAGAATGTATTAGTCCGTATAAACAAAGACATTTTAAAAAACTGAGTAGGTATTCTTCAGAGATGCTGAATTTTAGTTAAGCTACTATTTATATTAATAAAATACTAATATGTTTTTTAAGGGCAAAACCTAGAATAATCCAATTTTCTACAACATAGATGAAATTCTGGCATTCAAATCTTATTTAGGACTGCAGTTCTCATCTTTTTTTTTCCAGTTTCCTAGCCCACACCACCCCACCTTCTACCTCCTGCCCAAGAAAATGATTGAAGATCTTCCCGTGCTTCAAACTCACAGAATTAAGAAATACTTTATGGAATTGTCACTCATGACAGATTGAAAAACAGTATATTTTCATACAACCATTCTTCCTGCAAGACGTGAGTTTTAGAGAAATCATAAATGGACTTCTTAGAGTATTTTGCTCTTTCTATGACTGAAAAAGACTGCAGTACCTTTATAAGATTTGTTATGAATGTACATTTGGAGAATGAACTGAACTCAGAAATTAAAAAAAAAAAAAAGAGCTGGAAGTGTTTGGGGTTTTTTTTGAAGCACTGCATTAAGTTAAGACAAATAAAATTCAACCATGTTCCATTCTGAGGAAATCATGCTAGTTGCAGCTTTTTAAGATAAGCTTTATCAAAAGAAAGTCATGGGCAAAATGTCCATAAGTGTAAGTTTGGATTTCAGATATTGGGTGCCACCACAATGCACAGAATTGAATTCCATATTCAGTGAAGATACTGCTCAATTTTAAAAACACAGATAAGCCTTTGCTACAATTTTAACCTTTTAATAAGGTTGGTTTCTTTCCTTTTTGGTTTTTTTTTTAATCAATAATAAAAAATATTTATTTCCAGCACTAAAAAGAAACAATCTTCTCTCTTTCTGAATTATCTTTCATTTCTGACTTCTGGAACGGCCAAACTAGGGCAGTTATTTCCAACATGAACAGAGCATTAAGCTATATATAGTCTCAGTAAAACAGGTTTTTGAGAAGAAAAAGAAGCAAACCTTCCATGAACAGATGTAAAATAATGAGATGAATACTGATATGTATGGAAATAATTGACAATTCCTTAAAGTACAATAAAATGCTATAGAATAGATTCTGGATAGAAGTGTTTCCATTATAGCTAATGGTGGGACTTCCAGAAATATGCAGCACTATTATATAGTCAGATATTCATAAAAGTCATGAATCAAAATGGGTGCTTTAGTTTTATTTACATAGTCTGGTATTATAAGCCGTTTTCTGTGACACCAGTTGGTTACCCATACAGTCAGTGTATAGGTAAGTGCAATTGGCCAGGAAAGATAACTTACAGTTGCTTTGAATTCCTAGGGACTAAAATTTGCCAGAAAATGCTGGATAATATAACTTTCAGTTTCTAAATATGAAAGAGTATCACTTTGATTTTGAAAAGATATATAGATTCATGTCCATTGTGAAAATATACTCTGAAAGAAATGTCGTATTCAAACGAGTTGGCTTAAAATATAAAGAAAATATATTCAAGAACAGAAGAAAGTAGCATAAATACTAGTGACTTTTTAATTTTCTAAACCTAAAATCCACCCATGAAATTGAAAAGGGAAGCTGAAATGCCAGTGAGAATCAATTATTGAAATAAGCAGTAGACACTCTGATTTTGTATTGCAGAAAGATTAAACTGATACACAGTGGAAAATCGCATGAATTTAGGACATAGATTATACAGAAAGTTGCTAGATGAAATAACATATTTGGAGTCCAACCACGTCTTCTTAAATACAAAGAAAAACAACAATAAAAACAAAAGTAATGATGAAAACTACTCTTCGTCATAGGGATGTTGAAATAATTAATATTTAGATTATAAAATTATGTGAGATACATCTGTTCATCTGGGGTTTTTGCATGTAAGTTTCAATGACTATTGAATGATTCAATGATTATTATTATTACATTGGCTCTATAGTTTTCACTCCTTAAGAAACTTTTTGCATATTAGCTTTCAAAAAGCAGGTACATATCATGATGAAAATAAAACCTTACTGTCTTATTTACAAAGTAGTTATGTTGGTACTTTTCCCCATAATACACAATGGAGAGACATATGTATGTTGAAGCTAAAATTAAGAGTGACTGGCTTTTCAAGATTTTATGAAAACAGATGTCATTTTGGAAGAGCTGTTCAATGAACTTCAAATGAATTGCCTTTATCAGAATTCTTTAACGAAGGATTTGTACCTTTAGAGTAAAGGGGCACGCTAATCTTTCCATTTCAGTGAGTAAAATGAAAAATTTATAGAGCCTAATTTTTCATTTAAGAGGTAGTTTTTTCACTTTTTTTTAAAAGTGAAACGCCACCTATCACTTTTCTGATATGTGGATTTAATTCACACAAAACACAGATTTAACCTGAGATCTTGGCAATGGAATTTGATCAATGTAATTGAAGAATTCTATTCCTCATCCATACATGAAATGAATAAAATGGTGCACATTGTTTTTTCTAGTGAATCTTTGAATTTTTAACTTATTTTACTTTTTGATATAGCCTCAGATGGCTTAATGATGATGGCCTAGTTGGAAAGGATAGAATGAGCTCAAGCCTATTTCAGTTCATGAAGGAAGCAGCACTATTTATTTAAACTGTCACGGTCATTATGGTCATCAAGACATTTGTATGTAAGCATAACCCAATGTAGTTTCAATATGATGGCCCAATCAAATTCCAGTATGGTAAAATACTTTAGATACCCTCAAAAATAAAAAATTGGATGTTTAACATACTGCTCATTTGAGCAACTGTATTTCTTTAAAATAAATGATAAAACCTAGCAAATTATGAATTTCTGAGTTTGGCTAACTGCTTAGAAGTTGTTACTCATTTATCCCACCAACAGTCATAATTGTAAGCAATTAGATGGGAATACTTTTAACAGATAACTTGGATAAAGTTTAGGTTAGAAGGGTCTGTTAGAGGTTGTTCATTTTTTCCTTACATGAATCTCATGCTAAATGGGAGCTTCAGACAAAATTTCTTGGCAAAGCCATCCTGTCGACTCACAAGGTACTGAAAGGGCCCTTTTGCTTTCTAATCTCCTTAGAGAGGAGCCTAGCTGTGTCTGGGCCCAGTCTTAGACTCAGTTTTAATCAATGGTCTCTGTGTGAAGGATCATTTGGCAGTAACTGAAACTTTATACAACTTTGTCCTTCAGGATTAAGGATGGGAAGCCAAATAAATTGATTTTTATAATGAATACACTGAAATATCCTAATCAGAATTGTTTACTACACCGTATAGGAAGCTATAACTACTATTTTTTAAGAAATATTGAAGCAATTATATTACAGCTTGCAAAACTAATTATTAAGAAGGGATTGTGTTCACCCATCCATACCAATGACTGTGGAAACATCTGTTTCACTCAGCCTTGAGGATTCACTTTGAAGGGCGTCCCCATTCAAAGAAGGAAGAGAGGAATCTCCACACATGCTCCAAAAAGAGGTATGTTAGAAAACCTTTCCTTTAGAAGAGTGATATTGGGCTTCTATAGAATAAAGTGGCTGGCTATGCATCAGATTGGCAGCTTTAGATCAGTTATTGATACTATCATTTGTTGGTTCCTTTATCAGGTGCATGGTTCATACTCACGATTTTAACTGTTGGTTTGATGAGTCTGGCTATCTTCAACACCACCAGCAGTGTGGCACCCCCTCATCCATTCACCACTGATAGCTTTGCGAACAGAGCATTGATCGAGCTATTTTACCCTGACTCTAGGCAGAATTTTTTGATATAATGTGCTTTAGGTTTCCTTTTATTTATTTATTTATTTATTTATTTAAATGATTTAATTTTATTTATTTATTTATTTACTGAAATTTTTTTCTCCTTGTTTAGTTGTTGATATCATATTAGATGTGCAGGAATGGCTTATCAGAATTAAGAAAACCAGACCTGATCTCTTTCAGGGAAACAAGCACAGTTTTTTAAAGCTCCTTTAGCCTCATTGGAAATGAGTTAAGTGTAGTAAGGCTACTTAAAATTCAGTTTTCAAAGAAGGAATTTAGAGTTGTTCGTCAAACTCAACTTTCATTAATGATAATATGCATTAATTCAAATGTTAATGCTTGAATAATCTGTCTCTATCTTTTTTTTTAAAGTGCTTTCCAACTTCTACATTTCCTTTCAGTCACTGTCCAACACCACCTTTTTCACTAGTTTCCGTGCTTGTGTTAAGTAGTTGTAGTTCAAGATAATGTTTTAATTTAACCTCAAAAATTATGAAAAGAATAAATAAGGGATCTGAAGAGTAGTTTCGTGTAAGCTTTCCCGTGTGGCTGACATATATTAATCTCACAGTTTGTCGGTTTCAGGAGTTTAGGCGGGTGTAATTGTTTTTGTGGTTACAATACCACATATTTCTGTGTAATTCTTAGATGCTTGTCTTTCTTAAAAAAGCCTAATTTATGTTAATTAATTTTATTTTGAATTTTAGTTCTTTTGAATAATGTGAGTAGTCTGATTATTAGTTTCATTTTTCAGTGTTCTAGTTCTCAAATGTGTGACTTTCCATTTCTTGTATGCCACTCCCTACTATTAGAAATCATGGTCTGAGTGTGTATGATAGATTCTACGTAGGGTAGGAATATTAAATGATGTGGTGGCATTCACTCTGTAGGAAAAAAATCCTCTCCAATTATTTTTTACATGGCTTGTTATTTCTGAGTAGAAATTTGGAATTTAACTAGATTTTAATGCAATTAGGTAACCTCCACATAAAAAGCAACACATAAAAGGTAGTAAAGCTGGTTTTGCATTTGTTAGATGCTTTATGTATATGAATGTTAGTCATATGGATGGATGGGGGATCACAGCCTACAACTGCAAAAATAACCCTGCTTTACATAAAACTAAAATCACACCCTAGTTACTATGCTGTAATATGTTCTCTTAAAAAAGGGGGAGTGAAATAATTATTGGAAGTTTGTAAAAACTCCTGGTTTTATCACGTCTCTGAAGAGATGATAAGAAAGTTGAAATGAGACTAAAGCTCACCTACTTAATAATGTTATTATGCACCAGCAGATACCTTTCCTAGAGAATTAACCAAGTGAACTAAATATAATTTACCTTCATTTACTGTATTAAATGAAATTTACTATGCAGATCACAAAGATCAAACTGCTAGCTTAGTCCCAGGAAAATAAAAGGCCGGAGGGACTCAGATGTATACAAATGAGTGTTCAGGGCAGCTGACATGCCCCATTTATATCAAAGGCTGACATACACAGACAACTTAAAGCACTCCTCTTTTCTAAAGCTGGTGGGAGAGGTTGTGCAGTGTACACACAATGCCTAATGTAAAAACAGACTACTGTTTAATCAACTGAGTCATGCGCAAATGGTGCAAGAGCTTCAGGGAACGAAAACCAGAATAAATATAATGGGTGTGTTTGACACAAACGTTGGCTTCATAAGCAGCATGTTGACTAGTTACTAGCTTATGGATATGGTTTTCGTGGTAATCATATATGATATTATTATCAAAATAGGATTTTCAACATAAGTAAAACCAGACATCTGGTTCACCTAGGTCTTCTAGTTAGATTTGAAATGCAACATAACCTAAGGATCATGCACACGTAGATACCAAGTCAACAAAGGTACACAGTAACATCAGTTAGAAGGAGTATCAGAATTTTGCACATCTGTGTGAATATCTTTTCTTCTTAAAGGAAGTAAAATGGCATACTATAGCAAACACTAAAACCCTGGTAAGAGAATCCTCACATAAGCGAAAGCAAAACTGTCTCAGGAATATTTTTTGAAGTCTTTATCATGTTTGGAATGCTTCTGAACCTTGTGAGCTGAAGGCTGCTGGTTTTCTCTCCCATAAAGAGGTCACAGCTTCTCCTGGTTTGATTTTACAGAAATTATTTTAATTTCATTCTTACCGTGATTATGAATAGTTGGTTTATGAAATCTGTATCAGTGAAATGCCGTCAGACCACTGATTTGAGAAATTATTGTTTCTGACTTCATGAAGAAAGAAGGGTGCCTTGTCTCACATACTCATTTGATAGAACAAAAGGAACAGTTTGAACACCTTCAGGTGTCAACATGAATGTTATTTCAAGCACTGGATAAATTATGTGTCAGTTCTGGCTCTAAGTTGGAAGGAAATATTAAGAAGCTAAGCTCTGCCTGCAAGTGTATGGAAAAGTGTTTACACATAAATGTATAGCTGCATATGCCATAATTTCATTTCTGCTCATTCATGAGTCTCATGAATTTCCTCACAGACAGTCAAGGTTTACAGCTGTTCATCCTTTATTCTGTCTTATAGGCTAGGCTTTATCATCAGAAAGTCTAGAGAGATCAAATGAGGAACAAGTACTGATCTGGACATAACTGCTGTTTCATACTGTAATGAAGCAGACCGAACTCGTTCCTAACTTGGAAACAAAATCCCACTTCAGACATAGACAGCTGGATACAGTTTTTACAAACTGTAAAAAGTTGCACTGGACAGTGCCAAAAGGATGATGTTCATCACTGCAATTGCATATTTCATGCAAATAAAAAAAAGTCACATTTCAAGGAGCATAAACTTTAAAAAAATGGAAACTGTTAGCAACTGCAATTAGCCTTTGAGAAACAGCAATGCCTCTCAGAACAACAGAAGCCACAGAATATGCTTTTGTTTATATGCTTATTGAAAAACTCAATCCTTGATGAAATCTCTAATCTCTACCACTTCTAACTGTGTAGGAGTTCCTAAACTGACACTTTGCTCTGCAAATAGGCCGGTTAATTATTCCTCATCAACATGTAACTCCATTAGCTCTTACTTGCTCATTTTATAATCTATCTTCTTCTCCTGTATAGGTAAAGGAAAAAAGGAAAAAAGGAAAAAATTTTTTTTTTGGTAATCTGATGCTTATACACAGCTTGATTGCTTGTCATTCACCAGAGACAGAACTTTTTCTTACGTGGTAGTGTTTATTGATACACTTAAACGTTTTTCTGAAGGACTCTGCTCAAATGAATACCTTGTGACTTCAGACTGATAATCAATAGGAGTTAAGAACATTTTGAATTACTGAAGCAAGTGCTTCGGTAGGGGTTAAGTAAACTGTAGGGGTTAAAACACATGTTTAAGTAATTTCTTGAGATAGGCCGTAGGAAATGGGGTTCATAAATGACCCCTTAGTAACAGGATCAATTATTTTTAATTACAATTTAAAAGAGAACTAATGAGGAGATTGCAAAAGCTCTTCGTAGAATCATTATAACCAAAGGCAGAAAAGAGAGGCAAGGGGAAGTAGCTATGTGAGGACGATGGATGCACAGCCTCAGACTGGCAGGGATATTGAGACATTTATTGAGAGAAACGAGCTGGTTTTATACACTCCTTCAAGACACAGTATTTCTTTACGTGGTATTTTTCACCAAGCAACCTATCACACACTGCCACATCAGCATCACGTTTTCTTAATGTCCTTGTGTGGGGCGATCACGTGCTGTTCACTTGTCAGTCAGCTTCTGGCAGGCTCCTCTCCGTAGGGCATCTGCTGCGTGGCGTTTCTTCCCCTCGAGGTCAGGGGGAGACGAGCTTCTCTATGCCTCCACATGCTTCTCTGTGCTGCCGTGGTGTGCTGCGGGCACTTCCCACAGTCTGTAGCTCAATTCTATCTTAGCTCTCTCTACAGATATGTTAATTAAATGTCAGTGTTTTGCCCTGAGAAAACTCTAACTGACTGCATCCTCTGCCATTCATTGTTTTTGTTTGGCAGAGGCCTCCCAGTTTCTGAACCAATTCTTACCAATACATGGATTTGCAATTTTGCTTTAATGATTTTTTCAGGACATACAATATAGCACTGGATCACATAATAAAAGGCCTCTTTTGAAGGATGGGAAGCCAATTAGGCAATTGGACCACATACCCAGGGATGATCCAAAGATAAAAAGCTAAAATATGAGGGTATCTTTTTATTCTTAGTCAAATTTTCTTCTGTAAACAAGAGAAGTTACTTCACCTTTCTGCATTTTCGTTTTCTCTTTAGGATCTCATAAGTATTTAATTTCTATTGCAGTTTTGGAGGCAGAAACAGCACTCTAGGCCAAGTTCATACTTTGTGAAACACAGCAAGATTTGTCCTAGGTGAGTTCAACACATGCATAAAAGCAATAAAAAAAAATCTGTCACAGACTGAGGTAAGTATAAGAAGATGCTGTGTTTGAATATTCAGTCACAAAGTATCTATACATGATGTAGGTAGAGTGTGCACATGTCACTCAATTTGTTGTAAAATTTATTTGCTTTGGTAGTGATAGAATCTGATGAATTAGCCTTTGTGTTGGTTTGTGTTTTAATGTTGCCATATTATTCACTTTGGTTTATCATTGTGCATATCAGGGGTATGTGGAGGTTGCTGCCTCTCTGTCTGAAACCTCTTCAGGTTTTCACTATTGTATATGTTTGCTCTCAAGGTTAAAAATCAGCATCTCACATGTTGTGACTGCACATGTGTTGCCTTTATGTGAATCTTGGATTAGTATGGTTTTGGGCTTTTTAAACACTTCCTGGTTTATAGTCTCGTATGGTCGTAACTAATATTGGAAGTTTAAATGAAAATTGGCGCATGCCAGAATGCAATATATTGATTGAATAAAAACCAAACAATTACAGTATATCAGTTTAATGAATGCTAGATATTAGTTGTCATTACTCATGGCTCTAAGTCATTTAAGGATATACAACGGTATCACATTTATTAGCACACTGATATTGTCAGCTTGAGAGCTACTCTGGATCTGTCACTGCACTCACTTCCCCCCTACTAGATCCTCTCTATATCCAGCTTCTCCTATAAGGGGACTGTTGATACTCCTCAATGTATGTGTTTTCCACAATGAAACTGAGAATTTAATTATTTAGAAAACTTGCTTAATTACCATTTCTTCCTTGCCTTCTCCATTCATTATGATAAATTACATGATATAGCCTGCATTTATAGTCATGAAGAGACTGAAGCTGTGACAAATCTTAATGATTTATACTGATGAGTGTCTTAATTAGATAAAATCAACCTTTGGAATATTTAAGTGAAGGAGAGATGAATACCCATGCCCAAAGTTCTACATCTCTCCGTACAACACCACGCCACCAAAGGTTAATCATGACCTTAGATATATAGAGTACTCTCCTATAAAGCTGACTGAGAATTTTAGGTACAAGTTTAAGTGTAAGTGATGTACGTGGGAGTGGAGAAAAAGACCTTTGATAAACCATTGCATTCATATGAGAGTAACTAATGGACTTACTAAATCTAGATCTGTAGCTTATTACTGGAAGAGGGGAAAGAAAAAAGAAGAAATCAAGTAAACACCCAATACAGTAGTAGCTAATTAAAAGCCTTCAAAGAGACTTGAAACAGGGATTCTTTAAGTTGCAGCTGTATTTTCCTCCATGTGATTCCTCCACTAGACAGGATGAGCTTTCTGATCACCAGCTGTTCCTGGCTGGGTACATGAAGGGGATCTTCTTGAGCCCACTGACTGGTCCTTAAGGAGTGAAGTAATAGAACTGAATGACATGTCTAGACTGATGTATCAGTCTGTAGTGTGCTTGACAATCAAGATTGGACACCTTGATTAGAGTATAAGGTAGCTTCTTTTTGGATTTTGTGCTCACATAATCCTCCTGTGAAAACTGTTGTGGGAAAGGACAAGAAGACAATTATGTGCCTGTTTTACCGCAGCACTGAGCCAAGACACAAATATCATCTATGTGTATAGAGGCCTGGGAAAATGGAATCTGTGCTGGCTTTAATGCTTGGGGTTTAGTTTAAATGAAGCAGCACTGTTTTGGCGGTCGGGTAGAATTTGCAAGGGATGCGGTTATGACTAATTGAGACAATTAGTATTTTGTTATAACTTACATTTTCAAAAGAAGGAATCTGAAGTAGCTTTTGATTGAGAAAAATACAATTCAGCTTTTTCTGAGCAAACTTATAACAAAATGAGCCTCAACTAAGGAGTTGATGAACAGCTAGGGGTTTACTCAATAACAGTAATACCATGATGATATCAACAAAGATTGTGGTAAGGGTGAAGGCAATACAGGCTGCAGATTACTCATGTGATAACAGTGATAGCAGTCATAGTAACATCTGGAGTACAGTGTGCTGCTCCTGATTGTGGTGCCACTACTTTGATTATGTCTTCATGGATTTTTGTCACTCCTTAACTTTATCTTCTGGACAGAAAAATTCCTTTCTTCCTCTCTTTACCTAAAAGACAGGTACCTAAAAAATATTTATCTAAAAAAATGTGTTGAGTGTGCTCTGAATATGCTGTTTTCTATTTTTGAAACAAACTTTGAGAATTCTACCATGTCTACAGAGAGAGGACAAGAGAAAATGGCCTTAGGTTGAGATATCGGAGATCCAGATTAGCTCTGAGAAAAATTTTTTCACTGTCAGGGAGGTCAGGCATTGGAATACATTTCCCGGGGAAGTGGGAGAGCGACCATCCCTGGAGGTGTTTAAGAGGCTTCTGAACACGGCGCTGGGTGATGTGGTTGAGTGGTTTAGGGGTTATAGTGGCAGTACTGGATGTGTGGTTGGGTTGGATAATCTCAAAGGTCTCTTAAAACCTTGATGATTCTTTGATTCTATGATTCTATAATTATGGCTCTGGGACTAGAGCTTTTTCTTTTTTTTAACCCCCAAATATGCTAATATTCACATACTCTTATCAGTCCATGTAGAAAACGTTTCACATATTCATGGTAGTTTTCTATTCTCATTTGCCCAGAGACTGACCAAGGTGAAAAAAGCAGCCATCGGGCAATAAGGTACATTAACTCCTTCTGAAATATGATTTATTCTATCTATCAACCCCTGTATAAACCTTGCTAGAGAGTTTTGGTATGAAAACCTTGAGCTTTACGATACAGCATTTATCACATTTTCGAAGTTAGCTCTCTGAAAATACAGGTGTATTGTTTTGGTCTATCACCTGTTCTCTTTCTCTTTCCTTGTTTTGGGTTTTTCATGGACTCCAGTGATATTCAAGCTCCAAGAGAGTGTATATATTATGCTAGTCCAACAGAAGATCCCTATTTATTCTGAAGCAGTTCACTGAAAATATATGTGTGCTTGAAGATATTCTTTTCCTTGTCTGTAGACATCCTGTACATTATTAAATATATTCCATTAAACAATTCTCTGTAAGTGATGAAACTTCACTAGAAACATTTAATTTTGGTCAAGGAAAGAAGAGGGATTTATCTTTTGCCAACACCACACTAAAACAAACAAGGTAAATATTAGTCAAGGAGATGTAGTTCAGTTTTACTTAATTTAATATAAGGTCTCCAGTTCTTTTTATCACAACTGAATGAGGAATAAACTGTAGTTGTTTTTGCAGCATTCCTATTAACTGTGAGAGACCTAAACAACAACAACAACAACAGCGATAATAATAATCATCATTCAAATATCATATTTTCATTATTTTTCTGTAAATGTTTCTTAAATTAACAGCATGTGAAACACTTCAAAATATTCACCTGGTACAAATGTACACAAATGTACACAAAGGTTGTTAGAGTGGATTTTTTCATATGTTAGGTAGACAAATAAAGATTTACTACAGCCACTAGAAACCAGAGCTCATTTGGTTCCCTTTTGCTGTGGACAGGTTTAAAAAACTCCTTGATTGAAATTCACTTTTCTGCTTGACAGATTTTCACATAACAAACATGTATAACAGAAACATTTAGTGAAATTAAATAGACTAGTGTTCTCTGGATTTGAAATAGATCCAGTCTTGAATGATGGAAACATTGCCCAATAGATTTCATAACACAATGATCAAATTAAGTAATTAAGTAACTTGGTTAGGCAACGTGATTAGAGCTCTTTAAATATAGCAGATTTTTTATAATGAGTAATTAATTTTTGGAGCACTCTACCACAGGACACTCTGGAAGCCAAAAGTTTAATGCAATTCAAAATTAGATTAAATATTCTCATGGAATAAAATCTACCAGAGTCCAGGAAGAGGGAGAATATGAATGAAGACCTAAACACATATTTTCAGAATCTGAGAACATACCTTATGGAAACAGAGGTATGTAGACTGTGCTCTCACAGCTACTGTCAGGAGCTTCATATTTGTGCTGGAAATCTTTGTTTGTATCAAAAACTGCCTTTTTTTCTCTCTCCATAACGGAAAAGACATAGCCCATATTCTGTCATTTAGGTACTTCCTATACAACTCCATAATGGCCATAACTTTGTATTTCTCATGTTATACACTATTAAATTTTTCATTCTCCTTTCTAAAGTCTCAAGATCAAGGTTACTGTTTATAATACACTTTCTAGCCAATCGCTTATTCTACTTTCTTTTACCTATTGAAATTTTACAGCGGAGTATTATAAATTGCAATAAATGTATTATTTTAAATGACAAATTGTTTTTAGATTACAGCAGGGATTGGTTTGTCTTACTTTTAGATAGAAAGAATTATTTTAAAAATAAAGTTAAAATTAAAGAAGAATAAAGTGTCAGAGGATTTTTTTTGTATCTAGCACCTGTACTAAGCAAATATCCCTGACGGTCTCCCCAAATGCCCTTGACAGTTTCTGTCCCACCACATACCAAACCAGAAAATGTTAGAAAAAAGAAACCTTCAAGGAAGCCAGTATCAGTGACCCAGAGACTTAATCAGGTTGTTGAAGGTGGTCCACTAAACACCCATGAGCAGGTGGTTGTCAATGCACTCCCACTATGGTGCCATCTGTCTCACCACCCTTTCCTCTGACCCTGACCTCCAGCTCTCACATCTGGTCTCCTGTCCCGTAGAAAAGCCCTTGACAGCTGAGCTGCTCCATCACGCTAAGAACCACTCCATCCTCCTCCTCCTCCCTGCCCACTTATACTGAAGAGCTTTTACACAACTACTGCTCTCCCTGGTTTTGCGAGCTGTCTCACCTTTTCCCAGTTTTTGCAACGGTTCCCGTGTCTCTATCTTCTGAGGGCCTTGCCTGAATTTTAAATTAGATCAGGACGCAAGTACTGATTTCTTGTGCAGGTTTCAGCCTTTTTTTCCCCCTTTTTTTCTTTTTATCTTTTTTGGTTTTTTTTCATTTAAAACTACCAGTGAAACATTACATAACTTGGCAATTGTGCTGTTTGGAAGAACACAGGCATGGTCTAGTCAACAGCAATATCTATGTGTGTCTGCCTAACTGAAGGTTATTTCCTATGAGTATTTGCTGCAGGCATGTGGTCTCCTTTTCATTTCTGCCCCCACCTGCACCTGTAACATCCTGATGAGTAAATAAAGAGAGAAGATTTTTCAGTTCTTGTAAGAATCTTCTGTGGAGACCAGCAGGTTATAAAACAGTAGTATGTAAACAGCCCAAAGCATATACACAAGTTTTTCATGCCTAATGGAATTAGAAAATATCAGCTGTTTGCAAAGGGTGTTCTTGCTTTGCATGGGGCAACCTAGGTAGGAAAAAAGTCACCCTGACATCTTTGTCAGGATGTTTTTTTAAGTCTATATAACTATATTAAAAACCCATCACATAGCTTCTCAGTGGAATCCAAACTAGAGATTTTAGTCTAGAAAAGGTGAAATGAAGGGAACAGCATGGAACAGCTGGCTGTTTCGTACATCTCAAGCAATATCATAACTGTTGTAATAACTTACTCTGCTGTTTTGCCATTTTCTTGTTAACTTCATGACTCACCAGTAATATCAAGAACCTACATGAAGACTGAAGGGATGATTTCAGTTTGCAGAAAGGAAGAGTTTCTAGGTTTCACAGATTTTGTGTGGTATGAATTGGTCTTGAAACTGATACCTGAGTAGCTGGTTTTTCAGGAATTTAGTCTGAAATTGAACATAAAAATCAAGCAGGAAGTTTAAGGAGAAAAGAGATTTCAGGGATTGACCTACCCGTGGGCTGTGACTCGTCAACAGCACCATTTCTCTTATGTACGTGTATGACTATTTCTACACTCTATCCCTCTGTTTTATGATCTGCTGGTCATCACAGAAAATTCTAGCTTTCCGAGTTAGATTTAGTTTCAATTCCAAGTCCTTTACCCTTTTTCCTCTGAACACCTATAGACATTTTACATCTACACCTTCATACGACAAGGAGTTCTGTTGATCTATTGCTCATTAAGTGTTGAATAATCATATGTGATTTTTTTGGCTGTTTCTACTATTTCCGATAGTGGTCCCTGATTCCTACACCAGAAAAAGCCATTAAGAGTTGGCTCATTTTTCTACAGTCTCCATGACGCTAGATTTTGTAGAATTACGTTTGCAAAAGATCAAGGTTCCTAAATTCAACAATTTTTTGTTTTAATTTTGCTCTCTAGGTGATTTTTAGAATTCCATAGTATGGGCAGGTATACACATAGACACATACTGAAGCATGGAAACGTATTGTTCATTCGGATCATGTTCCTCCTTTTAGTGTTTTGAATAAGCAAAAGACCACCACGAGGAAGTGTCTTTTTGTACATACAAGTACTGTTTATTAGTTGCCTATTAGTTGTTCTAAAAAGGCATTTGGAAATGTTTGGAAATTATTTCCATTAATTTACATATGAATAAAAGAGCTTAAACTCTCTGACATGCTCAGCATCTTGCTTCATGCCTAATACTAGTTCACAAGCATGAAAAGTTAAAACAGAGCTGGACTTATTATCTGCTAAAACCCAAAAATTAAAACATAGTTTTACTTCTAAATGTGGCCTCCAGGTAAAGGTTTTGCCTTGTCTGTGTGACAAGAAATTTCTTTACCTACAAGAAAAGACAGAGAGAATAATTTTTAGAAAGAACATAGCTGACATGAGAACAGTTTTAAGTTTTTGCATGTCTAGTGAGATGTTTTTCCATTGTCATATGAAATAGTAGAATATTAAGTTGGTTGTGATTATTGCTTCAATTTGTCCATCAGTATTTTAGTAAGTATTTCACGGATTAGTGACTTCTTGAACTTGCTAAATCAATGCAAAAGTAGCTACACTGATAATCTATCCCAGTTCAAGTTATGGTGTAAAGGTGGTTGACAGATGGTGGTCTTTATCAAGGAAATTTTTACATGTTTATCTAATATTCTCACATTCAGCTTCTACAGCTGATACCTGTACCTATACCAGAAATAAAGTTTGGAATATAGATTGCGTGTCTGAGACTAGTTCTTCTACATGAGCAAACTGACACTGCTGGACTTTCTGAATATCACACTGGTGTTTGTTACATGATTCAGTGTGATAAACTGACCACAGAAACAGGATTTTTCAGCTTCAGCCCATTAGTAAATATGGAATATTCATTGTTATAATGGCGTGATATATGTATATTTAATTTATAAAGCTTAATTTATGATAGCCCTAAAAACTCATTTAAATGTAATTAATTTAAATTAACTTAAATAATTTGCATTCTTTTAGAAAAAATTAAAGGAGACAAATAGAGCTATTTCAGTAACATTTTTATGGCAGCATAGTACCTGACATTATAATCAACCTTGTACAAGAGTTTAGGTCCAGAAGCTTGGAACATCATTTGGAAGATAATTCTAGCAGGTGGAGATTCAGGTAAAAGATGGGGAAAAAAAAAGCCTTTTGGTCATGGAGTTAACTAAATTGAATTTTCACAGTCTTGTAGTTCTCTTAGATACTTAGTGAGTCTAGTAATATTTCTTGTCATCGACCTTGTAGTTAGAATCAAATAACTATATAAAAAAACCAGCTTTTCTTTTTAGCCTTTTTCTAACAAAGTTGCAATGCAAACTTTGTAAAGATGAATCTTAAATAATGAAAAGACCACAAGCAAATGAAAAGCAATTCCTCCTCTGACTACTTTTTTAAGCAAATGACATGAATTTTTGATAATTTTGGATGAATTATTTCTAAACACTGAGGTCTGACATTTATATTACAAATTTTGTCTCTCTGATAACATCATCAGATGATCTGCTGGACTTTTATATTTGTCAGAGACATAGACTTAATATTCTTTGCGTAAAGCACTACAGAATTCTCAATGCAGTATTCTGATAACAATTGCTCATTGGGTTTCTTGGAGCTAATGCATTTTATAGCTCAGAGAATGTACCTATCTACTGGAAAATACATATATATACAGACCTTTATGTATATTTCTTATATGGTTATAGAAAGTAGCAATGGTTCAAATTAATGAATTAATTGTCCTATTTAGAGCTAAATTAAAAAGTAAAATCAGGATGACCATGACATCATAGAATGGAAGGCACCCTAAGGGTCATCTGGTTCCAACCCTTCCTAGCCCTGCCACGAGCAATGTTGCCACACACTGGATCAGCTTGCTCTGAAAACCATCCAGCGTTGTCCCACTGCCAGGAATAGGGCATCCACGGCTTCTCCGGACAACTCGTTGCAGTGCCTCACCACCTCCACAGTAAAGAATTTCTTCCGATCATCTAATCTAAATATCCACTCTTTTAGTTTAAAATAATTCTTGTTTTCCTATGACTAGATTTCACCTGTGTAAAAAGTTGCTTTCTCTTTTTTTATACGACCTCTTAAGTAAGGAAGTCTCCAATAAGGTCTGCCTGGAAACCTTTCTTCTCCTTACTGAAGACTCCAATTCTGTCAGCATTTCTTAACAGCAGATGTGCTCAAGCCATCTTCAAGAACCTCCTCTGGACTCACACCAAGAAGTCTACATCTTTCTTGTGCTGGGACCCCAGAGCTGGATGCAGGTTCCCAGTGGAGTCTCACCAGAGCAGAGCAGAGGGGCAGAATCCCTTCCCTCCCCCTCTGCCCATTCTGCTTTGGATGCGGCCCAGGATACAATTGGCTTTCTGGGCTGGGAGTGCACATTTTTGTTTCATGTCCAACTTTTCATTAATGAGAACTCCCAAGTCCTTCTCTGCAAGGCTACCCTCAATGTCTTCTTCTCCCACTCTCTCTAGTATTGCCCCAGCCCAGGTGGCAGTACCTTGGACTTGCCCTTGCCGAACTTCATGAGATTCTTGTGGATCCCCTTCTCAGCTTGTTCAGATTTCCCCCTGGATGGCATCCCTTCCTTCTCTTTTGTCTTCTGCATCTCTCAGTGTTATGTCATCTGCAAATGACCTTACTGTCTGTGTAACTGATAAATATATTAGGGAGCACGAGTCCAAGAGAGAGTCCTGAGGGACACCGCTCATCACCTTGAGGGACACCTCTCACCACCAGCCTCCAGCTGGACACAGAGCCATTGACCACAAATCTCTGATTTTTTTGACGCAGGCTTCCTGTTTAAATCACCAAGGAAAAGGGAGTCTTAGGTATCACGGACAATCTAACCACAGGACAATTTTTCTCATAGAGGATGTATAGATGAACACAGGAGCAAACTGGGGTCAGAAGATCTATAGTGCTTTAAATGAAAATATTTAAAAGTTAAAGATGCTGCCATGATTCCTTACTAAACTAATATTTGCTGATCTCATTTCCTCTATAGCTTAACTCCACAGGTAGAGCATTTCTACCATAATGCACTGGCACAGAGACTTCATGAAGTAGCTGTTCTTGCACCAAAAACTAAACAAACAGTATTTGCCTTGAGAAATGTGTCCGTTCATTTCATCTAGGAAAACCAGTTCTCAAGAAAGTATTCCCAAAGAAGGATACTTTTGTCTTTGAATTTCTGTGAAACAAATCAGTAAATTAAATACGGAAATTAAAAAATTTTAAGAGTCTTCAAAAGGAAGAAAAAGCTGTGATCATTTCAATCTAAATAGCAGAAGCATTGTCTGCCAGCAAATATAATCCATGTGCAAGCAGTGATTCTGCAAGCGGTGCATGAATGGTTTTTAGACATTCAGAAACAGAAGAAAGCTAAATCCACTTCCCCAAAGGCTCATTAAAGTACATCTGTGCTCAGGGCAGTTCAGTAATTATGTGATAGGAATAACTTCTGTGATTATAATACATAATGGGCACCTGCAAACTTTTGGCATTAGAGTGGTAGGAAAAGCACAGCCAAAGGGAAGAAACTGGATGTACTGAAAAAAAATCTCCTTTAGGTTATAAAACTTTACTGGCCAATAATCACTAGGATAAGAAATGTAACTAGTGTGTGTTTGCTTTATTTTATTTCTAACATAATCAGCAATTACAGTTTTGTTTTAATCTTACTTTCTCTTCCCCCCGCTCCTTTTTTCCATATCAGAATACAGCACCTCAATCCCATTAATGTTCTGCATTCCTCTGAAGGATACATGAAAGATTATGTGATTTATTACAAAAAAAACCCTGTGCAAATTATATTCAGTAGCTACATTTACGATTGCTCTGATGGGAATTGCAAAATTAGCTTGAACAGCATAGATGATTTCTATTTTATCTCGGTTTTTCTTCCTTGCACTTCTCATTTGGTTTGGTAATTCAAGAGAGGAGGCAAACACAAATTGGTCCTAACCAGTTCATCAATTCTGTCTCTGCTGCTAATTGCTCAATTACTGCATTTTGTAGAAGTTATTTTCTAGTTTCAGGTCCGCTGCTACCTCAGATTCTTACAGATTTCAGGGCTAGCAAGAGACGTCTGCTAACACGTAATTTCTTTGCTGTAGATGTCATGATATAATGTAGCTACCTTTAAAGGTAATGAAGATTTTATATATGTATACTACTCATATTTATTTCTGTGTAGTATGCCAAGGAAAGCTTTTGTATCTGAGCACTCTCTGGCAACAGAAATACTGCATAGTGACACCCAGACAAACAGACATCAAACTCACCAGGATTTTTTTTTCTTTTACAAATCACTGTCAGACAGATTGGTTTTACTACTGTATCTAGCAAAACCTGCTGTTGTAGCTTGGACCCTTACCCTACAGAACCTCACCCAACCTGCCATTCAAGTTAGAGAAAGCCCACTGAACAGAGGGAGCCTTAACAATACCCAACATTACTGAGCCTCAAGAGGGAAAAGTCCTTGCAGAGACTACTAGGCTAACAGTTGTCTTCTGCAGTTTTTATGTACAAGGAATCAAGTAATCTCAGAAGCTGTGAGACTATATTAGTAGGACATAATATTTTATACTGCTTCTCACCTAAACTTCTTGTTTTGAATGTAGGGCGAGATAAAGCAAAACCAGCTAAAGATAATGCACTTTTTACTATTTTATGCAGTTCAATAGTCCTTGAAGATCTTTGCCAAATGTCACGTATGTGCTTTACGAACGTGTAAAGTTTGTCTATGCCTTAGAGAACTCATATTCAAAACAAAATCATGACTGGTAAGCCCTATTAATCGTATTTCACAATTGAGAAAGCTCAGATTAAAGAAAATAAACTCCCAAAGTCACATGGATAATTCTTAAACAGGCAGGAAGGAGATGTAGAGCTGCATCTGAAAGAGCACTATAAAACACATGTCCTTCTCCGGTCAATCTTCAAGAAAGCCTGTTGTCAGAATTTCGTTCTAGAAAACAAATAGTTTTATATTTAAATAGTTAGGCACAAGACTCTTAAACTGAAATGAAAACTTACACTGGAATATGGAAAGAAGTAATGACTGACATTTTGACTCCTTTGATAGTTTCTGGATGGAGCCACTGAAAAGTTAAATTGGCACTGCTGCCAATAACATCCTTCCGTACTGTTCTTCCTATTCCTAAGTCATCCTGAGATCTCCAGCCCTGACCTAACCCGAAAATCAACCTCCAAATAGAAGGACATACCTAAACATCAACAGCAAGTTAGTCTTCATCAGGTCTTTTACTATTTACACTTGCAAAAATCTCTGCTTTTTATTACAACAAATTTGAGTCAAAGTGCGGCTACAAAGCACACACAGGCCAAATTGTGGATTGCGTCCAGAAAAGTGTGGTCCAGCTTATTTCCTTGCTTGAAATACTAAACTATATGCAAACTAAATATTGTATACAAGCACGTCTTTACATAAATATATGCATTACAAGCTTAAGAGAGTTTTTTGGGCAACAATTAGCAACCAAGTACAGTGTAGCCTGCTAAATGCGGTGGAGTACATGGAAGTTAAGTGTGAGTGCAATTAAGTTTGGGTACATAAAGTGCCATGTCCTCACAGATTTTCTTCATCTGATTTCCACTGCTTTCAGTAAGGTTGGAGTGTAATTGCCTTCTCCTAGAGCAAGCTACATGGTGTAGGAATCTGAAAGAGAAACTTGTTTAATCAAAGTAACATAAAATGTTGGTTTGCATCAGATACAGTCTCACTGAGAAAACAGTGCAGTACACAGTTAAGTAATTTCCTACCTAAGATAGCAGTTAATTGTGCCATCCATTTTAATGGAGTTTAGATGTGTGACTAAAGAATAGTCATGTACTAAAGAATACTTACATGCTTGAAAAAATCCTTTTCTGAGTTACACAGCAAATAACATTGCATGGGTTTCTTTCCAGTAAGCAGATGTAGATTCATTTAACTTTGTTTTACTTTAAGAGATGAAATCAAGTGCGTAATTTCCTTCCTAACTGTAGTGATATGTTCATATTGAGATATTTAGGAGGAAATTTATCTGAATATCGAAAAAAACCCAGAAAGATCAAAACTCAGCCTTGCATTTTTAAGTTAATTAATCCCAAAGCTCTCAATAACCATAAAATAAATTAGTAAAATAGCTAAATTAGCATGTGATCTATTTGATGACATAGCATATTGCAGCTAATGAAGAATCTGTTCTTTGTTTTGAATCCTCACAGAAAGAAGGTCAAGAGAGGAGGAATCAATAGTTTAATAAAATAAATTCTATTTTTATTGAACCTTTTTATTTGTCTTCTTATTTTACTGTTTTTCTATAATTATTATGACGAATGATGAAAACATGTACTGGTTTTGGCTGGGATAGAATTAATTTTATTCACAGTAGCTGGTTTGGAGCTGTGTTTTGGATTTGTGCAGGAAACAAGAATATTTTTGTTACTGAGCAGGGCTTACTCAGAGCCAAGGCCTTTACTGTTCCTCATCCCACTCCACCAGTGAGAGGCCTGGGGATGCACAAGGAGTTGGGAGGGGACAGAGTGAGTACAGCTGACCCCAAGTGACCCAAGAGATATCCTACACCATAGGACATCATCCTCAGCATATAAATTTGGGGAAAGGTTAGTGTGGGGCTGCTGCTTGGGGGCTGGCTCGCCATTAGTCAGTTGGTGAGCAACTGTTTTCATTTACATCACTTGTCTTCCTAGAGTTTTATGTCTCTCTGTCATTTTCTTTTCAACTAAATTACTACTATTTTTATTATTACTACTATTATTATTATTGTCCTCATAATTATGTTCTATATCAGTTATTAAGCTGCTTTTATCTCAACTCATAATTTTTTTCACTTTCACCCTTTTATTTCTCTCCCCACAACCAACTGGGAAGGAGTGAGAGAATGGCAGTGTGTGGATTAGCTGCTGGCTGGAGTTAAACAACAATACAACACCAAGAATATTAAAGAAAGAGATGTATTATATGGAAACCAAATAGGAATGGCTGTTTTTTTTTAAAAAAACCCACGTCTATAACCAGAGTAAACTTCTTACTAAGGTGGTAGTAAAGTGACAGAAAGATTCAGGAGGGGGTTTTTTTTGTTACAATTCTGAAAGAATTTCCTGCTATTTATTTTTGCTGTTTTAAAAATGTGTAAGACTTATGCATCGTGTTGAAAACAAAAGAAATGTGGAAATTAGAATTCTGTTTAAAATTTCTTATCCAAAGCTGATACAGCCAAGACAAGCAGTTAAATATTTTTATATTGTATTGTATGATATAAATATGGAGTGGAAAATAAATCCCCTCAGGAATGGGACTCTTAGCAACTGTGCAACTAAAAGTAAGGGGGGAATAACAAATTCCAAATATTGAGAAAAAAGAAGATATTGGATAACGATTTCTTCTTGAAGGTGCTCCCAGCATGTTATACCACAACAGAAAGTTTTGTAATTAAAATAAATAAATAAATCAAGCAAGCAAACACTTGTTTTCAAACAACACCACAGTGGGGAAGCAATTATATTAAATAGTATCTGTGGGTTCCAGACAAAGATGCATAGGAATAATCACTGTTTCCTGTGCAACTGATACGGATCACAGGCAGCAATCAGACAGAGCTAAAGAAGTGAGTCAGTTGAAAATGCCACATACAGCAGGCTGTACCCTTACAGGGCCAGTTGTTAGAAGAGAGTTTATTCAACTTTTAGAGAAGCCAAATATTCCTTGCATTTAAAACATTTTAGCCTTGAGTGTCATAGTCCACCCAATGAGTTTGTAGACACACTTTCTTTTTCTATGGTAAGACAAGTCCCATGTCATGATACCATGAAACTAGAGAATGGGAAACAATATTCTTAGACAAGAACAAAGTTATAGAATAAAACTTTATATATATAAACTCTGCAGATTTTATCTAGTAATTTATGGAACGTGTTAAGAATCTGAGACACATAATTTAATTATAAAATGTACATTACTTAGAAGCTGATAATGAGCAGTAGACTTTTTTTGACAATGACCTAAATCCATATGAAACTGGCAAAACTCCATGATGTTATTACTACTTCTGCTGAAGCAGATTTTCTGATGTTTTTAATGTACTAATTACCATTACTGACACTAATGGATTGTTTTGTTATAAACACAGATAAATAAATGGGCAGGGAAAGGGATCGGGAGTTTATTCTTGCTTTCACATATATTTAGCGTGCAGTGCAGTCCTGGATAATCAAAGATTCAGAATCCAAGTAGGTATCCAGTGGACATATCCCTCAGAGGAGCACACTGCAGCAGCAATAACCAATCTAGCCAGTGTAAAAGTATGCTAACGTGTTCATGAGCTATACTTTGGGTTCTTGTAGACAAACCTTATTCCTTTATATTTATATTTATGTGGATACAGGAAGCAAAACATTTTTTAAAGTGTATAATTCATAGCAACAAAATCTTTCAAAGAGTAATAAAGTCAAATCAGAATATGTTATTTATTATCTTCTTTTAAGTCTGCATCTTATGTAGAAACAGTTCAAGAGTTAGTGAATAAAAATTCAATGGGAAGATTCATCACCAGTTTGAAAGCTGTAACATTGCATTTCCCAACTGAAATATTGGAAGCATGAGGCTACAGATTGACATAAGGATGAATTGCATATATATTACAAAACTCACAAGAATTATGTTATTTTCATTTATATTTAGTGCTAGATGAAAAGGTCACAACTGGTGATGACGGTGTCCATAAACTATGAGTTATAGTCCAAAGTTTTCTTGTTCATCCATTCTCACATCTTCAGGATGGTATTCTCTGCACAGCTGCAGGTGGCTCTATGTAAATCCTTGCCATGAAATGTCAGGAGATACGTTCACATATCATACATGATCAGTTCAACCAGAGTCATGGGTTGATGGCATTCTGCCAATGCAAAGCAGATATAAATGCCTCTCTGCTTGGCTGGTATATATCCTAAAAGCTGATCAGCATACCTGGAGGAAATCAACAGTTTTGGTTTCAGCTGTAGAAGTGTTTTATAGCAAATACGGGCTAAAAGCAAGAATTCTTACTTTAACATAATAGATTAGTACGTGATTTTACTTTTAGAAAGTCTTTCTATATAGTGTTTTACTTCCTATATACCAGATGGTTTGAGCTGGGTTTTCTTGTTGTTGCTGCTCTCATCAATGTTTTGCAAGCTTGATTTAACATTGGAGATTCAGACAAATTTTTGTTAGTCCTTTTACACACATTGTTACCTTTGGTCCAGATACCTAGTGATGTAAACAGATATAGTTCAATCTCAGCTAATAAAGCCATGCAGATTTACATCAGCTAAATGTCTGTCACTTAGGTTCAGCAAGAGGCTTACCATGAAATATTCCAAAATCGCACGGGGTGGAACATTTAAACACATGAACACATTTAGTGTGTCTTCAGAAGCTCCTGCATGGCCACTGAGAGGCAATAGTAGACTCTGTCCACTTAAAGTCTTCTCATGCTGTGAAGTAAAATGCATTAATTTGATGGAGATTCCTGAAGTTCCTTGCAATTGTAGTGTCTAAAAATGTGGATGTTTTCTGTACTGTGTCACAGCTAAATATGGTAATTTCTTTCCACGAAGTAATTAATCATTTCTGTTTGTTTGAAGGAACTTCACAGGTTAAACTTATGTATAAAAAGGGATTAGAGTCAGATCACTGAACCTGTTGTCCATCTTATCCTTCTTTAAGCAGTCTTTTCTCTGAATTAGGGGCAGATGGACCATGCAGGAGGTTGATGGCACTTCCCAGAGTCTGGAGCGTGATGTGTGTTGGAACCTGAACTGACATAATATTTAATGATAGAACATGTTAATTTGCATCATCCGAGTAAAGTACTCCTCCAGTTTTAGGTTAACACTCTGCCACCACTTTCAGTAGGAGATCCATCAGGACCATGGTGCTCTGTGGGATCCCTGCGAGTTTGTCTGTCCGGAAGCTGAATATCAGAGTGGTGGGTGCCCCTATTCTGATAGCTGTGTAATCTGGCTTGAAACAAAGGGCTTCTGTTACCAAGCCATTTAGACAAGCACATTGAAGTCATCTGGCAAATACCTCTGTAAAAGAACAGCTTTCATTAGATCTAAAATTTTCCAAAGAGAAAGATTTATGTTATCAGAAGAATTTAGAGAGATTTCAAAGGATCAGTAATGTGGGTCTGAAGTCTAAAGTTTTATTTTTATTTACATGTGATGTCATCAAGCTTTATATTCAGTTTCTAAACAAGTTAGCAATACTATTTTTTATAATTTTACAACCAAAAGTTTCACAACACTTTATAAAATTGGATGAGTACCATGATCCTTGTTTTCCAGAAAGCTTGATTTATGTACTCAGAGCCTGCAATTTTCTATTACTTATCTTTTAAAAAAGTGTATTACCCATGATAGTCAAAACTGAAACGAGTGAGAGTCCATGTAGAATTGGAGAAAAGCAGTGAAAGGTTTCAAAGTAAAACATAATGAAACTGCTTCAAGAATTCCTAAATTTAGTGAGTCATTTTACCCAAGTACAGAACTTGTAAAATAATCCCGATAGGGAAGACAAGCTGTATAAATTAAACTTTACTTATAGAGAAAAAAAAGAAATGAAGCTGACCAAGAGCCTTAAGGAAGTTACTATTGATTTATTTGATTGAAGTTCCGCAGTAGACAGTATTCTTGGACTTTTATTTGCCAGTTTGTTCTTGATGGTCACTCCAGCCCACGCCCAATGTCATAGGGTTTTCCAAGAATTTCTGTCTGAATGTGAATGTTTCAGCTCTCATTTATACCCCTGTCATTTCAACCTCCTCAGCTGGTACAAAAGGTTCGGAAAGTAAGCAGATTATATTAACCTATGCCTATATTAACCTAAAAATCTTATTCAGTGACTGAATATTAACTCATCTAAGGACCCCTCAGTATGCTCTCTGTTTTGTACTTGGAAGACAAGTTATATTCAGGCAGGACACACAGACATGATAAAATGTATATTTCTGTGGCTGACAGGCAAATCAAAAGCTGTGAATCTGTAGCAAGTTCTCCCTGTGAGAGTCATACAGATTCATCTGTATTTCTGTCTCCACATTCTGTGACTGAAGCTGCGACCATTCGGCCTCTCTTCTGCAGGCACCTGAGATCTTATAACTATCACTTCCTCAGGGCTCAATTACGGTCATTTAATTCTCAATTTATGCTGTATTCATAGCCCTGATTTCAAAGTTAGCATTTTTGTTACTGAATATATATATATTATATGTATATTTATAAATCAGGGACTCAGAAATTACAAACACCACACATAATGATCATATTTACACATCATTAATCATAGTCACTGCATATATGAAACTGTCTTTAGCATTGATGTCTTAAATCAGCTGTTTACATGCAGTTCCATGGAGCTAGTCCGTGTGGTCAGGGCTGATGTCTGCGTCCCTGGTGGTCTCAGTCACAGAGATCAGGCTTACCACCGATCCTGGCTAGCTGGGTCCCAGACAAGCGGAGGTTGGCCAATGCAATGCGCAATTACAAGGAGGGTTGTAAGGAAGATCTGGGGAGTTACAGGCCTGTCAGCCTGACCTTGGTGCCTGACAAGGTCATGAAACAGATCATCTCGAGTGCCACCATGGGGCACATACAGAACAACCAAGAAGTTACCTTGGGATTAAGAAAGGCAGCTCCTGCCTGACCTTGATCTCTTTTTATGGCCAGGTGGCCCACCTAGTGGAGGAAGGCAGGGCTGTGGATGTTGTCTACCTGGAATTCAGCAAAGCCTTTGACACTGTCTCCTGCGGCATTCTCCTGAAAAAGCTGGCAGGTGCACTCTTTTCTGGGTTAAAGACCAGCTGCACGCCCAGGCCCAGAGAGTGAGGGGCTGGTCACCAGTGGTTTCTCCCATGGATCAGCACTGGGATCAGTCCTGTTTAATATCTTTATTGATGATCTGGGTGAGGGGATTGAGTGCACCATCTGTAGGTTCAAGGATGACACCATGTTGGGTGGGAGTGTGAATCTGCTGGAGAGTTGGAAAGCTCTGAAGAAGGTTCTGGATAGTCTGGATCAACGAACTGAAATTCAGCAAAGCCAAGTGTCAAGTCCTACACTTTGGTCACAAAAACGCCCCTCATGCAGAGCTGCAGGCTGGGGGCAGAGTGTTTGGGAAGCTGCCCAGCAGAAAAGGGACTGTGGGAGCTGGTCAACAGTGCCGAACCTGAGCCGGGAGTGTGCCCAGATTGCCAAGAAGGCCAATGGCATCCAGGCCTGTGTTAGCAATAGTGTGGCCAGCAGGACCAGGGCACTGATTGTCCCTCTGGACTTGGCACTGTTCAGGACATACCTCAAGTTCTGCATCCAGTTCTGGGCCCCTCATGACAAGAAACACATTGAAGGGCTGCAGCAAGTCCAGAGAAGGACAAAAGAGCTGGTGAAGGGTCTAGAGGGTAATTCCTATGAGGAACAGCTGAGGGAGCACCAGTTTAGGCTGGAGAAAATGAAGCTCAGGGGACACCTCATCACTCTCTACAATTCCCTGAGAGGAGGTTGTAGCCAGATGGGTGTCAAGCTCTTATTTCAGGCAGCTGGAGACAGGAGAAGAGGGTATAGCCCCAAGCTGCACCAGGGGATCTGGTTTTCTCTTGACCTACTTATCTTTTGCTTCTTCCTTTTCTGTCTGTGTCTTCCCTACTTGTGGTTACTTGTGCTTATTTTGCTGTTCTTTCCCTCATAAAGTTTGCTATTTAGCCTGTTTCTTATCACCATGTCCGTACAACTACATGAGTTATTTGCCCTCTCAGTGGTAAAATTGCTCTCATAACTAAATACGTGGTGTTTGACTATGCTGTTGCAGTGTATATATTGCTGTTGGTCGCACTAGTATAACAAAATTACACCTGCTTTCAAAACAAGTGATTGAATTGACAATGGTGAGACAGGTACTTATAGTTTTTAAGTTTTACAGGCCACATTTGTGTTGCCACGTGAATGGCACAAAATCATATTGTTTATGATTACCTAAAAAAAAAAAAGTATTTGTGAGTGCCGTCTCAATTTCAGCATACATTAGGTCTTATTTTTCTTTTTTTTGCTTCCAAACAGTAAAGATGTTCTAGCTAAGGTATCCGCAGTCTAGCCTTCCCTACTCTTTCTCCTATAATTTTATCTCCATATTTTCATTTGCAGTGGAGATGCAGAAAATTAGTGTAGAAGATAATATTCTAGTCCCAACCCCCATTTCCATTTTACCCAGATAATTCTACATGTTCAACCCTTTTGGCCCTGAAGAACCACATAGCACAGTTAAGGAGATTTTAAAAAATTTATCTGTTCCTCCAGAGTTCCTTTAAAGGTTGCTGCTGCTTGCTGTGAAAGAGTTTGAATGAAAATGTGTTCTTAATGATTTCCATCAATTTTAGCCTAAATTCTTATCAGCATCAGCTGTAGGTGTTGCCATCCCGGTGAATGCTTGATGCCCAAGTAATCATCTCTTACTTATCACTGGAAAAACGATAACATCGCTGTAAAAAACTTCTGTGTTCTCGTACCATTGTTGTTTTCTTTTCCTGTGCATTTGTAGCATGAGACTGACATTGCACAGTGCCCTATATCTGCTCTACGTGTCCTTGCAAAGTGGTTTCTGATGCTTTGAAGGGAGCTACTCTACAAAATAATTCTGAAGTGCATGTTCATCTTAAGATTTTAAGTTCAATTCAGCAAAGAGAGCTTGTGTAATTGAAACTATTATTTTCATTTGGATAATTATCAAAGTTGCATCACCTCTTCTGTCTGGTCATCCTTATCCTATATCATTCTGTCGTTTCAAATGTCTATTTATTAATAGTCAATCACATAGGATTTTATTACATTGTGCTGCAGGACTCATGCAATGACTTGAATAAGTCTCAGTCTGAAGACATGTTATTAATAATAATTCCAAGGAAGATAATTTTACAAAATGATTGTATATCTAGAAGTATGTGTGGGGCTTGGTTAGAATTAAGAAAATAAGTGGGAGATCAAGTCTCTTTTTTCTATCAAATTACCTTGGCAATATTTCATTAAGTGAATTTCGTTGGTAGGATGTAGAGGAGTGCATTCAGATGGTTTAGATAAATCTCCAGTAGTCTTGTAATCACACAAAGTCCAAATCCAAAAAAGGACAGACAGGGAGGATTAGAAACAATATTCTACGGAGGAGAAGATGACAAAATGGAGAGGGGGAATATAATTCTTTATGCCCAGATGCACAGAAGAACAGGGGCAATAACCGTGAGATGTTGCATAGCAAAATAACAGCAAGAGCAAGTTCAGCCAGTGCAGGAAGCACTCTTGTGGCCGTTGCTGCTTACGTGCTTGAGTTCAAGTTTGAGGTTTTTCAAGGATTCACCATGAGTTCAAACATGGAAAAAACATATATGATCGTAATTAAATGTCTTCAGCCCATTTCATTGCTTGCTCATTGGTTTCTCCTTTGGTGCATCCTGTATTCTTCCTTTCTGGTAATAATTAAAGGAATGATGTAAATTAATTAGAAATTAAAACCCAGCTCCCTACTTAGGGACTCAAAGGAAACTATCAAAATATAGAAAAGCTAAGAATATGATTTCACATGAGGCTTATTCTTATCCTGAAATACGAAATATGTCTGGATTCACTGACAGACAAATCAGTATAATCAATAAATAACATCTTATAGTGACACAAAACCTTTCACACAGAAATAAGAATTATGAGAGTCAAACTGTAGAACCATTCATGAAGTATACTTTATATCTTCTGACTGTTCACAAAGATGCACATCAGCAAGGAAAAGAATATTTCTGCTTCAGAAACATGATAAAATTGTAAAAAAAATTTTAAATATTCTGTTTCTCTCTCTCTCCCTTCCCCCTCTTCCTTTGCCCCCCTCTCCCCCCCCACACACCCGCCCCAATTTAGAAGGATGGAGACCATCCAGTCTAAATTATTATGGAAACAGTGGCCCACACAAAACATTTGGTGATATTTGCAGAAAATGCCTGTGACATTTTCAGCTTGTTAAAATCAATGAAACAAGGAAAAACATTGCCAAACTGGGAAAAATGAGTCCTTGAAGAACTGAACGTCTAAAATGTGATACAACATCTCTATTTGTCTGTGACAATATGCTAACAAGACAAATCAATCTCCTTTGGGCTCTCCCAAAAAAGACGTGTGTTATTAGATGTTTACTGAGCTGAAGATCAGGAAAGACCTGTAGTTCATCCAGTCTCCCATCCCATGTTTCAGAGACTTTCCCTCAGTTACCCCTCTACTGCCTCCATCCTTTTTTTGTCCAAAGTGTAATTCTGCAAAAGGTTCCAGTTTGATCTGAGTTTGCCAGAAATGGAATTTGATATTTCCTTTGATATTTTGTTTCCAAGGTTATTGTCATTACTTTCATTTCTTCAATTCTAATTTGAATGAGTTGCCTTTAAAGCACTGATTTTCTGATTGATCAAGGGCCTTTACAAGCCCTATATATTCTTATTGTTATTATGACGATAATTATTCTTTTTCTAACACTTACCAACAAGTTTCATTTTAATATAAATGAACATATAAAAGTGTTTCAACATACTGAGAGCTTTCAAGGCTTTTGCATCCCTTCTCTTTTTCAATTTCTTTTAATATGCAGCTACCTGAATAATATTTCATTAAACAGAATGCCTTACTTGGAAGCAAGGTCTGTTCCTAAACTCTAGTATTCTTCTGCTTGTGGCACTTTTTGTCACAGCAGTTCATCCGGAGAACCTGCTGTGCTGAATATGAAGTAGGCCCTTGGACTATTTTCAGACTCACCATTTTCTGTATACTGTCTGTGCTTCTACACATATTGTATACTGCACACTCAAACAACAGAAATTTTGCACATATGTAAATATTTTATTTTCGCTAAGTGCTTATTAGCCAGACTTAACCCTCTCCTTGAAAGTCAGGACTTTCTTGTTTATAATTCTGAAAAATCTTTGTGCCATACCATTTTTTTTTTTCCTTCTGCAAATTTATATTATCTTTTAAATAATTGATTAAAATTATTCGGGTATAGTATCAAATTTTATAGAAACTCACATTTGGTCATCACTAGTCCTTGCTGATTTCCCCCATAATACCTATCTACCCTTAAAGCTGTGCAAAAGGCTTGCGTTAGTGTGACTAACTTCATGGCAATGAAGTATGTATCCCACTATTGCTTTTGCTATCTACATATCTGAAAAAGAGCTTGATGCAGAAAAAACCCTTAAGAGATATCTAAAGGAAATTTTTGCAGCAGCATTTTGAAAAGCAAAATGCTAAAAGCAAGAATAATGAAATTCTTTCAAAAGCAGGGGAAAAAAGAAATTAAACAAGTCTAATAGAGATATTTCACATGTTTCCAGAGATACCTACTCATAGTGTATTCATTAAAAGCTAGAAACATTCTGTGAATTTCACTATTCCGATTACTGCTTTCAGGGATGTTCTAAATCTAGTCTGAAAATGATGCCATTCCTATTTTTCATCATGAGCATATATTCAGTCAGTTGTGGAGCCTGCAAATGGGCATTGGAAGTCAGATACTTCTTTCCTCTTCCCACATAAAGTTCATTACAATTTCCAACATAACACATCTTCTTTTGATGAATATTCTTAAGTTTTGTCAATTTTTCAAACATTTCTGGGAAACTGTGTTCCTCAATAATTGTAATTCTTCTTTTTCACTAATTAACGTGGTGGGACGGTACATGGATTTTTAATTACCTTTGAAGGAATAAGTTTGCACCTCGCTCCATATCCAGGTGTCAGATTCCCCAGTACTGTAGTACCATGGATGAGAATTTCTGAGTTGTCCAATGAAGTTTGCCTCAATAGGACAGGCTGTGATATTGATAAAAATAGCAATATGTCTTAATGCAGTATCAGAGCCTACATACACAAAATAATGATTTCCAAATGTTAAAAGAAAGTTATTTTAAGCTGATACCTTTTTGCTTTTAGAGCTTACTTTTCCCATTATTTCATTTGACAGTTTTACTGCAAGCATTCTTTTTCAGCTTCCGAACCATTTTCCCATCCGTCTTTCTGTTACCACTGCAAGAGTCCTTAGTTGGTTTATTATACTCTGGACACTGGAATCACTCTTATCTCTGTCTTTCACAATTTCTGATGTTTAATCCACATGCTTTTATTGTATCTCTTTTTTCCATTATTTTGCCTTTTTTTTTTTTAATTTTTATTTTTATTTTGGTGATAGTCTGGTAGGTTGGAGCTCTGTTGAATGTCTAGTGTACAAAAAGCTGCAGATTCCATCTGTTACTCTATCTCCAAGAGTGTTATATTTCTCTACTTTAATTGTGCTCTGGCTAAACCAGAACTCACGTAAATACTGTTGTGGTTTTGGTACACCATGACCAATATCTGTTTTAGGACCTTTTTATTAATACTGGTTAACTTCCCCCAGCCCTCAAGTATCATGTATTTCTACACAAATAAGGTTTGTGAAGGAAAACAACTCTACAATGAAGACATATGCTCACAGAATCATGTTCTTATAAACGTTAGTAAAATATCTCTCAGAAAGAAGATAAGCTTAAACAAATCTTTCACTTAAGAAAGGGTCTCAATTCAGATGAGTCCAAGTATCTAACAGTGAAACAGACAAAAAAATCAACTGAATTCTCAAACCAGAGACAGACATCCAGACACCCGTGAGTCCTGACTGCCTGTGAGCTGTGGCCTAAGCCTATGTAGTCACCTTTGTGTGTTAATAACATCAATAAAATACCTGTACCTCTCACGGCTTTGTTTTCAACTTCACCGCAGATTTGTAGTCATGGGTGCATCACAGCTGGAGCAGAGCTGATCTTCACCTCCTGCAAAACAGCGTTGTCTGATACAGGAGGCAGCTCTGTCCAGTCCCTATCTCTCAGGGGTACAATATACTGGTAGGGGATTTTGGGCTTTGCCTGTTTTTCAGTTTCGGTATGACTTACAGTAGTTTCATCATTTTCCTCCATGTATTCCAATCACTTAATTTTTAAACCAAGGAATAATTTCTAGCATATCTAGCGAGGCAGCTGCATATTACAGTAGTTGTAAGAATGTTTATCACACTCCATTACACAGCTGACACACACCAACATTACAAGTTTAGAAAGCCCATTCAAGCTGTCTCTGTCTGTCGTTAGGAATAGAAAAGTATTTGTAAGTTTAGATTATGATCTCTATGCCTTTCGGCTTTCCCAAGCTTTGGGAAACCATGTGAGACAGAACTACACTAGTGCCACTACTAAAATTGCTACAGGAATATAAGGATGCAGGAAAAAATCAAGCCATTACTATTGAAAAGCTGTATCAACTAAACTTTTTACTAAGGTAGGAGAAAAAAAGTTCCATAAGAAAGCTACTTCTGAGAGGCATCACTCTTTGGGAATGAGAAATATTGCAAACGCTATTTTCCCTATTTTGATACACTTTTACCTTGTTGTTTCCTTTCCTTACCCTTCTTGCACATTGTTATTCAAGGAGAAATCAGGAAGATGCAAGTTTATCATCAAGGTAACATCAAACACAGAATTCTCAGTCCATTCTCTTGCATGTTCAACACCTCTTCCATTCATAAAGCATTGTGTACTTGTACTTGCACCAGAACAGAACTGGTTATCTTTTGCCTTAGCTGTGTCACCCTTCAGCAGATATCAATTAACAAACACATTCATTCTTTTCAAGAGAAACAGATGCTCTGAAGTATCTGCAGATACACAGCAGCCAACATATGCTCATTCTAAAACAATCTATAGCAGTATTTAGGGGTTTATCTAATATTTTTGTATGTGGTAATTAAATTTCTAAATAACGTTAATGTGGAGAGGAGCCAATCAGACTGGATTTTTATATTTTCTTATATAATAATTTGTTGCTTTTCTGGAACAATTATGTTGTCACTCAAGGCTCATGGTTGCCTGGTTTAAGTAGTAACCTAAATCAACTATCCCATGGCTAATAATTCTGAAACAGAATTCAGAGAATTTGAAGGTAGGAGAAATGGATATGCTGGTTTTGGTATTTTTAGTGAGTTACTGCAAAATGTCCAGTTTTATAGAGAGGAACGTGATGTATGCTGCTCCAGAGAATTTAGATCACCATGCAGATAACCTTTTCTAACAGTAAAAAGAAAGTCTTGAAAATGGGAAGAACAGGGAATTACAGGAATTTGTTATCAGACAGGGTTATTGTGGTGGCTTTTGTGCATGTAGTACATACCCAACTTTTACATGATGTGTTTCTGAATAAATCTCTTCATGTTTGAAAAAGAGACTACTATCATCACAGCATTATATGGCTCAGGTGAAACTGACAATGGAGAGATTAGAGATTTATCTACATTCACCCAGTGGCCAGTGGCAGAAAACAGGACCTGTACTAAGAATTAGATGCCTTATACTATGCAGTCACTTGAATAAAACACTAAAAGTATTGCTATTTTTGGAGACTTGACAATGGATTCTTACTTCAGGTATACTGACAGATGCTGAATTGAAACACATAAAGTCAGTGGGGGTTTAACTCGGAAGATCATTGGATGAAGTTCATTTTTTCAATATCAACAAAATGTGCAGGTCTTTTACCAGGTTGCAGTCAATATTTGTCTGTCAGCTTGCCTTTTATGAAACAGACAGATGATATAAGGATTTCTTTAAGAAGGTTTAAGCCATAGCAAATTCAAATCCACTGATCTATTTTGGAGAGGTGGTGTACACATCTTGTTAAAACTGAGGCATTTATGATAGAAAGACTGGGAAAATTGTCGCTGGCAAGGGAAGAGCAAGCTCTTAGTATTTTCTTCTGAGGTGAATCAAAGGGACTCCTTCTAACTGCATTTAAGTGGATGTTTTAGTTACACTATAAAGTCAGGAAGGGCAAAAGTCTGTACTGACGTTTTGTCACTGTTATCAGTTTCTACCAGGAAGAAGCATGTTTGAGGTAGCTTCAATAAAGTCAAGACAAAAATTAGCCACTAAATATGTCACAGGTCAGATTAATGCTACTCCAATCTTCTTTTACATATGGCAACTAAGTGTAACTCTTTGTTTGCAGCCAGAAGCAGAAAAATCTGTGCCGATATAATTCAGCTATGAAATTCTCCAGGATCAATCTACCAATGTTTCTATTCAACATAAATGATGTGATATATGTGTGTTCCCTGTAAGTTCTGGACACTCCTTTGGTTATTTCACCATGGAAAGAAACAGCAAATTCCAAAACAATCTGCTCATTTATTGGACCTTCCGTCGCTCTTACCCTCTTATAATAGATGTTTACCTAATTCCCTTGCACTGAACATGTGGGAATGTATTCATCTAGCAACATTTTTTTAGATGACATCATCTTATTCTACTCTTAAACTTTAGTTTTACTAGATACAGCATTTTTCCAAGTGTCTTTCCTTCCCTGTCTTCAATAAGAAGCTAATTACCTTCTTTACACACCTTCCTTCTAATCCCACTTCTTTCAGTTCTTCTCTGTCTTTCATGTCCTAAATCTAGGCCATTTATTTATTTATTTGTTTATATTGTTTTTTAAAATTAATATTTCACACTCTGTCAGTAGTTTGGAAAGAACTACTTGTCGAAACTTAGTTTTAATTTGCTGACCCATCTTCTACTGTTTCAATAACAATCAAATGGAAAATGTTGAACTGAATTCACTTTACTTATTCACCTGTGGGCTGGGCTGTCTAAATAGCCTTCATCCCCTGCCCAACTGTGCATCGAGCCTCGCAGGTTAGGAAGAATGTTGCTGCACAAATGAATCTGATTTATACACTATGGAAATCTATGAAAGCCCTAAGACTAGTTATTAACTATGCTGACAAGACAAAGGTTATTCAAAACTCCTTTACCTTCTCTTATTTTGCCTCTCTCTCTTTATCAGCCGACCTGGACCCCAGACACAGGATAAAGAAGCTATGACAATGCATGCATGAACTCACCAGCAGTGGACGAAGGGCTGCTCTTCAGCTTCGTGCAAGGGCTCAACCCACACAAAGCCACTGTTCTGCACAGAATTCACCCCAGGGTGTTAAGAGAAGAGCTTAACAGTGTTGTAATGCCACTGTCTATAGTACCTGGAATGTTGTGGAGTTTGGGGGACTAGCCTAGATTTCCTCATGAATAGAGGACAAATGTCACATCCATCTGCAAGAAGGGCAAAAAAGAGAGCTCAGGGAATTACAGGCTCATTAGTTTTACTGAGGTCCCTGGGAGAGTAATGAAATGTGTCCTTCTAGAAACTATCATAAACAAAACCAAAGATGATGGTGGAGAAACATCAGCATGTATTTACAAAGAGGTGTTGTAGATCACCTTCTACAACAAAATAATATCTTGCATGGACACAGGGACAGTACTGGATGCTGTTTATCTTGACCCCAGCAAAGTGTCTGATGCACTTTCCCACAGTCTTCACTGGACAAACTGTCAAGTTGCAGATCAGATGTCTGGCCTACAAAATGGGGGATAAATTCATACATGATCTGGATGATGGAAACAAAAGCAGCTTCAGCAAGTTTACTGATGACACTAATGTGACTGGTAGTGTAGACACATGGACCTGGACAAGTTGGAAGAGGGGGCTAACAAAAACTACATGAAGTTTAGCAAAGACAAGTGAAGAATCTTGAGGCTGGAAAAAAGCAGCTAAAGAGCCCAGCGCGAACTAGGAGCACTGTGGCTGGAAAGCAGTGTTCCTGAGTAGGACATGGGCATCCTGGTGAACAGCTAGCTGAACATTAGCCAGCAGCGTGCCACTGCAACAACAAAGGCAAGTTAGATCCTGCTCTGCATCCAGAGGGACATTATGAGCAGAAACAGAGATGTGTTCATCCCACTCCACTCAGTACTCATCAAGCTGCATCTGGAGCACTGCCTCCAGTTTTGGTCCTCATAATTCAGGAAAGACACAGACAGACTGTGGGTCCAAGGGGAAGCCATAAAGATAATCAAAAGGGTGTAAAACATATTCTGTAAGGAAAGGATGAAGGAGGTATGTCTCCTCACTAGAGTCTAATAAACTCAGGGGAAGCTCAGCGTAATAATCCAGTATGTAAGAGGCAGCTACAAAGAGATCAAAGGCTCCCTCTTCATAAGTAGCCGTATGGAGAAGACAAGACATGATACAGCTCATCCTGGAGAAGTTTCAACTCATCATAAGACAGAAATTTTTTACAGTAAGAACAATCATTCACTGAAAGAACCTTCCAAGGTGTGTGGCAGATTCCCTGCTACTGGAGTTTTTCAAGATGCAAATTGAAGGCATACTAGAAAATATTATCCATCCTTTCTTTGCCACAAAATGTTTGACGAGATGACCTTTTGAGATCTCTTCCAATTTGGCATGTTCTGTGATTCTATAATTGTATGAATTTTGCCTGTTCTGTGAGCTAGAACATTTAGCTGCTTAAGCACCATCAATACATGAATGCAGCAGAAGAGAAGCACAGTTAAATTATAAGAGCAGGAATTACAAAGTGGAAAGTAATGACGATGGGCTCTGCCTTGGCATGGTGCTCTTTAATATATTTATCAATGATGTCGTGAGATTGAGTCCACCCTCAGCAAATTTCCAGAGGACATGAAGTTGAGTGGTGCAGTTAATACAAGAAAAGGAAGTGATGCCATCATGGGGGACCTGGACAGGCTTGAGAAGTGGGTCCACAGGAACCTCATGAAATTCAACAATGCCAAGTGCAAGTTGCTCATCCTGGATTGGAACAAGACCAGATATGAGTGCAGTCTGGGAAAACTCACTGAGAGCAGCCCTCCTGAGAAGGACTTGAGGGTTCTCATGAATGAAAAGCTGAACATGAGCCAACGCTGTGCGCTCACAGCCCAGAAAGCCAAACACATCCTGGGCTGCATCCAAAGCAGCATGGGCAGCAGGGTGAGGGAGGGGATTCTGCCCCTCTGCTCTGCTCCGGTGAGACCCCACCTGGAACCTGCATCCAGCTCTGGGGTCCCTGAACAGGAAGGACATGGGTCTGTTCAAGAGGATCTGGAGGAGGGACACAAAGATGACCAGAGAGATGGAGCACCTCTCCCATGAAGACGAGACATCATTGTGGCCTGTCAGTATGTAAAAGGGGCCAATAAAAAAGATGGAGAGTGACTTTTTACATGGGCAGATAGTGATAGGACCAGGGTGAACAATTTTAAACTAAAAGAAGAGAAATTTAGATTAGACGTTAGGAAGAAATTTATTGCTGTGAGGGCAGTGAGGCACTGAAACAGGTTGCCCAGAGAAGCTGTGTAGGTCGCATTCCTGNACAGGAAGGACATGGGTCTGTTCAAGAGGATCTGGAGGAGGGACACAAAGATGACCAGAGAGATGGAGCACCTCTCCCATGAAGACGAGACATCATTGTGGCCTGTCAGTATGTAAAAGGGGCCAATAAAAAAGATGGAGAGTGACTTTTTACATGGGCAGATAGTGATAGGACCAGGGTGAACAATTTTAAACTAAAAGAAGAGAAATTTAGATTAGACGTTAGGAAGAAATTTATTGCTGTGAGGGCAGTGAGGCACTGAAACAGGTTGCCCAGAGAAGCTGTGTAGGTCGCATTCCTGGAAGTGTTCAAGGCCAGGCTGGATGGGGCAATTGCAGGGATTTTCAGACTAGATGATCTTTAAGGTCCTTTCCAACTCATGCCATTCTATGATTTTATGACACTGTGCAAAATTCTTACTCATACGTGAAATAATATAAACACAGACATAAAAAGAGGATACCAGAATTAGAGCTAAGGTCAGTGTGGTACTGCTTCTATCCAGGAATATAAAGACATTGGTAATGCTTAAAGCAACATATCCTGGAGCCTTGGTGCTGTATTTTAATATTTAGGAGGCAAAAATACCCCAAACAAACAAGCAAACAAACAAGGCAAAATGAACAAACACCACTACCACCCCCCAACAGTAAAACAATGAAAAAACCAAAATCAACTTAGAGTATAGGCTTGAAATTAATTCATTTCTATGGTATATGCACAAAGCAGCTGATTGCACTAAGTGTAACTACTTACAAAGCTCCTATAAAAAAATACTGGAAAAATCAAGCTGAGGGTCTGACCTTCCATCTTACTTTAAAAATAGACTTTCTTATCAAACTTATCTTTCCATTGCCTTTTTATTTTTTTTAATGTGTCACCTTGATTTGAAGGTATTCGTGGTTTGAAGCTTTTCACTGAGTGCCTTACATTTCTTGCATTGCTGCTCAGTTTATTTCACAGTTAAAATGTAATCTTTCAGGTTACATTTTCATATCCCACTCTTTTTTCTTTTTTCTTTCTATTTCACTGAACGCTAATCTCAATATAATTAAAACAAATGTACATTCTTATTTGTTCTGATGATGTACAGAAACCCATGAAATTCTTCTGAAAAGAAAGACCTGGTACAGTAACTTCACGAAATAAATGACAAAAAAAATCCCACTTCTATGGAAAAAAAGATTTCCTCCTTTACTGGTTTATTCAGAATAGTTCAAAGTCATCTCAAAACTCTTTCAAAGAACCAAACAAGATTAAAGCAAATGGAAATGTCCCCAGAGTTCAGGAAATTTCCTGTATATTAGGAGTTATTCCTTTGCAAATGGAGAAATAGTCACATGTTTTTATATCTCAGAATGTGTTATCTCACTTATCTCACAGGGTTGTAGCCTTGTTTAATTCTAACCACATTTTCTATAAAACTGCTGGTCCTCCGTGGATAAACCAAAGAGTTCATGCTCTGAATCCACCTCATTTCTATCACAAAAAGAGAATTTTCTTTTTCTTTTATTAAAGGATCTGTAATCAGTTCTCTGGAAGATACATAAATTTAGCATAGCAGTAACTTAAAGATCACAAAGAAAACTCTGTTTTCTTTGACCTTCTCCTTAAATGCCATCACATTGCTTTTTTTACAGCTCTATTTCAAAAGTCAATGTAATGCTTAGGAAGATTTCTCACAATACTTGGGGAAAATAACTTACTTATGTAACTATTCATGATAGAATTTTATTATTATAGTAATTTTTATAATTAGTATAGTCACCATTGTGTTATTTTACTACTATAGTTAATATAATAAAAGACAGTACTATTATAGAATTTTGACTATTATAGAATTTTGTCATAGGGATGCAATACTATGTCACAAAACAGGATCTAGTACTTACAATGACAATTTAGCGTATGGAAAATCTGGCCATCCTTTCCTGCCTTTTCCTTTCCTGCCTTTTCCTTTCCTGGGGCTGAATGGGAACTCTCTGATCTCAAACCTGGAAGAAATCAGAATAGAGACTTTTTCCTATCTAGATGTACCATTGTTTTTACTCTTTGTACAATTTCTTTTCTTCTCTTTTCTTTGAATTATACGAAGGTACCTTTCAAAAAGGAATGGGAAGATAAATATTTGGAAATCATCTTAAGACAGTCTGCGACTGAGGTAGGCTGAAAGACAGTACTAATGAAAGATACAAGATGCTGGACTTCCTTTTTTTTGCACTATTAATTGGAACTTTTTTAGGAAGTGTTCTGGAATATGTAAAGTATAGGCAGTCAGTGGGAAGGTAAGAAACAGAGAAGCAATGCTTTTAATTTCTTACTTATCATTCTTTCTCTTTTGTACTACGAATTTCTGTGAGATAAGACAGACAACACCCACATCCCTATGAAATGTCAGGTGCAGCATTCTCTCAGCACTCATGCTGGATAATGTGTTGATTACCTTTAGAGGCTGAGATATGTTGTATGGGGGCGCCCTTGGAGATGCATTTGTCAAACAACTACGAAGAGATGCAATAAAAGTACGAAACTTTATTTAAAAGAACAACATTTCCTGACTACTGTAACTCTTAAACTTATGGCCAAAACTCTTGCCACAAAGGATTATGTTTAGAAAACAGAATAAAACCAATATGAGCTTGATTGCAGAGCCTGTGTTGATTGCCTGAAGGTTTACGTTAACATAGAAGCAGTAAGAAAAAAAGGTCAGATATGTCATGCTATCTTTAACTCTTCTATTTGTCACAAGTAAGTATAAACATTTGTTTTGCGCAAAGACTGGAAGCAATAGAAAATGTCTTATTTAAATGGGAAATGTTGTGCTGCTGAAAATATCCAAATGCTCTCAGCTTCTTTTTGGAGTACTATTTGAAGTTTTTGGTAGATGTATACCACAGAAACTTTTCCTTTTCTGAGTACAACTGAATCAATTTACAAAAGACATGACTTTTTACCCTTCTCCTTAATTCCATCAAAGACACCCTCACATGCCCTGTCCTTGTGCATATTATAAAGATCTTCATTTTTCCTGTACCGTATCTGCACTTCAGCTGTCTCTTCAATGTGTGTTTTAGACAAAGTATTTCAAGGACACATGGATGTACAGAATGGACATGATGTATTTGACATTAGTTCATTTTTTCTTTAGAACAGACATAATTATTTACCTCAAAGTGCTCTGTATATGTCAGTAAATTATAATAATCCTCAGAGTACTTTCATTTGCCTCTATTTTACACACAGTTAAGTCTATTTAGAGGAAAGGTTATGCAACTAACCTTTGTTATGAAGCAAGTCACCTGCCAAAACTGGAAGTGGAATGTATTCATTCTTCTGGCTCCCAGGTGATAGCTCTTGTTCTTTCTTTCTTTTTTTAAAATTCTTTTCATTCTGTTAATTTCTTTATTTCAGCATGTCTTTTTCTTCCATCTCTTCTATAAATCCATGTAGCTCAAAGACGTGAGTAGATGAGTCAGGGGAATGGCAGAAAGGAGGGAGGAAAATCCAAGAGGACTTATAAGACATAAGGATGACAATCCTGTATGCTCAGGTATAAAGGCAATATTTGTAATGTTGACAAGCAGAGTACAGTAATTTCGGTATACTAAAAAAAAGGCAGTGTTTCTCAGCAAAAGAGTAGTTAGTTGGGTTTTTAAAAATGATTTCTGAATCTTTTTGGTTTTTTTATTTTGTTTCTTTAACTGTTTAAAGAAATAAACTTCTGATTTCAACTTTCTCTTTTGTTTATATACACCAACTGCTTTTAGGCCTAGAGAGTAAATGAAAGAATTTTAAATGCATCTTAATTAGATAATTCTGTAGCTGATCCCTAGATATAAATATGTTGCTCTAGAAACAGCAACGATAAAACTGAAATCCCATTAGAAAAGGCAATATGTCAAATAAATATTTTTAAAGAAAAGAAAGTTTAATTTTGTTTTGTAAAATATGATCTACCTTGATAAATTATTTGAATATACTAGGACAGAAGGGTTTCTCAGGATTAAGCAAACTAGTTCAAAGTATCCTGCCTAGAACAAAATAACTAAAGTTTAATTTTAATTCTGGTTAAACATCTTGGCTTGAGGCATAACAAACTGTGTTACAGGAAATAGACTCTTCAGTAAACCTATAGCACTGATAACACAGGCTTTCCATCTGATGTTTTGCAGTTATGGTAACTGTGACGGAATCTTAAAGGTGTGGTGCTGAAATAAAGTTTCGGGGGAACTTACAAAATAGCTGTGTCATAGAAAGCAAAGTTCTGGGAAGAATTACACGTATTCCCAACTTCATTCCTGAAGGATAAAAAAGCCTTCAACTTGGCATGGGATTGGGATTTTAAGTCCTTGATAGAATCCAGTTCTCAAATGCCACTCTTCGCTTTACAGATCTGCACCTCTAGGTCACTTTTCTGAATAAATGAAAATGAAAATATCTACTGCTATGAACAGCTAACATGTTTGAGCTCTACCTTTAGCTCAACAGAATAAAAGGCTATGTTTAAGGTCAGAGAATAGATGGAGAATAGCCTTCTGTGTGAAATACTGCTGGCATTCTCTGTTGTAATCTGTCTTTGAACATGTACGTAGGCTCGGTCTGGTCTACCCAAACAGCATGATGAAAAGGTAGTTCCAGAAAGAATTTAGAGACCATGCGTGTGTACTTTACTATATATGGCTTGAACTGAATTCAGTGAATGTAGGAAATCCAGCAATTGTTTTCTTCTGATGACAGCACCTTCAATCACACCTGCCAAAATGGGCGTGTGTGTGTGTGCGTGCATGCGTGCGTGTGTGTGTGTATGTCTATGTGAAAGAGATAAACTAAGAGTGGACATTGTCTTTCAGATAGCAAAGGCTGTTGCGTGACATATCTATTTTCAGCTTTCCCATAATTGCAGTCTGCCTTCAGTTGCTCCCAGACCTACATTTTCTCTGTCAGTTTCTCTTCAGAAATGTGAGCTTGAAACAAAGGAATGTAGTTCTAGTAGGTGTGAAGAGTTCCTCTCGTCCAGAGTAGCCAGTGGATGTCAGAATAGGAGCTTTTCCCTTCATTCAGAAGTGACCATGATAAAGGACACTTACAGGATCATCCAGGAAAACAAGCTTTGTTCCTAGGTGGAGAGCACATGCTCTGGTGGAGTCCTTACCGCAAGAAGGCAGCTTCATATTTCTCATGCAGAACAAAGACACTTTAGAGCCCTTCAACCTAGTAATTTAGTTCATCTGAGTTGGGAGAAAATGTCAGTCAAAAGACAAAGCAGAAAGACAGGAGTCGTTTTTTAGCCTCTGTCATTTTCTCAAGGGTAGTATAACCTGCTGGGGAGTTAGATAGCCAGGAGAAGTAAAGGTTGTTACCACTTTAATACGCATCAGAAACAGATAGGCACTGAATGACTAATGGGGATGCTACTAGGTATTTATGGCTCCTCATAGTCTATTTAACGTGAAAAGATCTTAAGGAGGTGAATTCCAGCTGTATCGTCTGACAACCAGATGAAACACAGGTTTAAAATATTTTATTTTCTGTTAGGCCAAGTAGTCACCTGACTTCGTATCCAGTGTAAAGAGTTTCAGGAAAGAGCAAAGAACATCACTTATCAGTAATGCATTATTCTCATTTGTTTAGATATACGTAAAAGAGTAGCACCTTCTCAAAATGGGCTTAACTCCCCTTAGCAGAAACACTAAACCAGAAGAGCCTACAAACCTTGCATAGGTATGGCTTCAAAAAAATTGCAGCTACAGAGGAATTCTTACTGGCACTTTCTGCACAGAATCTTCACATGATTTACAGTGTAATTTTAGACTAACAGTTTTGCAGAGACATCAGAGGCTGGCGCAATCTCCTCAGACTGGTTTAGGCCACTGCCAATTTTTCTGCATCTGTGACAATTCACTCCACGTTGACTCAGATGCCTTGTCTCCTACCCCGCTTCTGGGATAAATCACCGTCTAGGCTAGTATGTAAGAAGGAATCCTTGGAAAGCAGACTATCTTCCAGAATAGACTGAAGGTATTTTCAGCTACGTTAATATTCAGTTTAACACAACCACTCCCACAGTGTTCCCCTTCAGCTTCCCTCCTGTTTTCAGATATTTGAGTTCGGTTCTCATTTGTTTTGTTTCGAAGAAAACATCGTATCTACAGAGATAGCTGTTACTCTGTGCTGTCAGCTGGTGGTCAGACACATTGAGACTCTATCTAAAATTCTAAATGTATCTGTCATGCCTGTGATGGAAAGCCAGAAACATCACTGACACAAGCAGCAGGGAGATGTGCCAATACCACTTAAACAAATACTGTGCAAGCCCTGCTGCTGTCAGACTGGGTATTGTGCATACTCTCAGCAATCTGAGACTGAGACTTGGACTGAAGACTTAGACAAACATTCAGACTGAAAAAAAAACCATCTTCTCAGGCAAACTATAAGTTTTTTAAAAAGACAATAAAAGTGCCTTAAATTTTGATTGAAATTCCCTCTTGGTGAGTCTTTCAAGCAGAGACACGTTGCCTTTCATGTAGTTCTCAGTCAGGAACCTCATTACTTTCAGCAATCTGTTAAATGCTGTATTAACATTTTCTGATATGCTGAAGTCCTGTGTTTTGGGTTTGTGCTGAACACAGAGTTGATAATACAGAGATGTTTTAGTTACTGCTGGGCAGTGCTTACACAGAGCCAAGGCCTTTTCTGCTTTTTGTATTGCCAAGCTGGCGAGGAAGGTTGGGTGCATGGGAATATAGGAGAAGACACAGCTGGGACAGGTGACTCCAACTGATCAAAGGGATATTCCAGAATGTATTACATCAACTGGGGGAAAGAAAGAAGAACTGGGGAATGTTTGGAGTTATGGAGTTTGTTGTTACAAGCAATTGTCATTCTTGTTATACATGATGGGACACAGTTTTCCTGGAGATGGCTGAACATTTTCCAGTCCATGGGAAGTGGTGAATGAATTTACTATTTTACTCTGCTTGTGTGTGCAGCTTTTGGTGTCCCTATTAAACTGTCTTCGGTTCAAGTTACAAATTTTCTCACTCTTACTCTTCCAATTCTCCCCCTGATCCTGCTGGTGGGGGAGTGAGCTTGCAGGTGTGTGGGCTTTGGTTGCTGGATGAGGTGAAACCATGGCACCTTCCCTCTTCCACGACAGCCCCACCGAGACTTCTGACTACCTAACAAGTGGAAGGATACACCTGCCTTGCACGGAAGGCTTTGGCATTCGTGATTGGTTCAGGGAATACCAGATGCTGTACTGTCACATGGAAGACTCCAGTGAAGGGATCGTGGGTCCTGCAGCTCCATCCCTCCCTCCTGGCTTCTTGCACATTCATCACAACTATGGTGACATAACACAAAGAGAATTTTACTCAAGAAACAACAGACTTTGCAAGAAAGAGGAAACCTGGGGATGTCCCAAATTTGTTGTGAGAACAAGGAATTTATAGTACAAGTGGAAATTCATTTGCAGAAAGGCAATATTCCTGATTTTGCTGTACATCTCATCTCTACACTTTTGTCTGGGAAAATCCCGAAGGTGTAATCTGCCCAGAGCAGTAAGCAATTTTTCAGTGAGGAAAGGTGAAAATCTTGAATGTATCTGCTGAGGACAGGGTCCAACTGCTTTTAACACAAAACTGCTTGAGAATGAGGTAGATAATCTCCAACATTAAGGCATAGTTAAAAACTGAGATTTTTAGGGGACATTTCTTTCCCTGGTTAAAGTATTTGTGATGTCTCAAGTTTACTGAGAGTTTATTTGTCTGAAACTCTATAGTCAACTGCTATGTAAGTCAATGTAAAAGAAACTGGGAATCCTCAGCTAATTTTTATCCCCTAATTTCACTGATTTATTAATAATTAATAACTTCCAGCATTTTTATCAATCACAGAACTTTCAATCACAGAATTAAAAACTGAGCTGCAAACACTAACTGAGTTTCAGTGAACCCATAAAATAGAACCTAGAGTGATCAAACTTTAAATTCTGTACTTGTATAAACATTGTATGTGAACTGATAAGACAAGAAAAAGACTTGTGTCACTCCCCGTTTCTTCTCTTGTGATAAAAAGCTGAAATTTAGCCATGATGAGGCATTCCATGTTTTATTATTATAAAAAACAGTATGACACACTTGAATAATAGTTGTGCTAATATTGTATCTAATTGTTGTGTTACTGTGATAGTTTAGCTCCCAAGACTACAGCCCTTTGACTGCTCAAGAACTGAAAGCCAGAGTCCTTTCTAAATAATCTTGTAATAATTTGTCAAACAGCTGTTTGCAGATACCTTATATTATCTCTGCAAGTGCAGCTTCTAACTCAAAAGAGAGCGGCTGTCAATAAGAAACTTAAGAGCATGAAACATGGAGGACTTGAAAAAGCAATCCTTAGAATGAAAGAGGTGCAAAAAGCCCAGGAGCGAGCCCTTCAGGAAAAGACTAACTTATAGACATAAAAGGAAAGTTACTGAAGAGGGAAGTTTTGAGAGCAAAAGGTAATGACAGAGGTGGCTGGGAGAAGAAAAGAGGTTATAAAATGAATGTTTGAGATTTTATCTCTAAGTATTCAGAAAAACGGTTTCTGCTCAAAAAGTTTAAATTGTACTGTGAAATATCTTGAGAAAAGAAAATTGAGTTTTGACTCTCCATTGCTAGAATATGAGCTTCTTTACGTATGTGATACATACACCTTATTTCCTACAATTTTCTTATTAGACACCACCATTTGCAATAAAAGTTTTCTGTGTTCCAGCATCTCATCTGTTTGTACTAATAATGCTATTTATTATTTCAATTTATTGATGTGTCAAGTACATTCAGATCTACTTATGTTTAAATTTTTCAATGTTTTTTTCTTTTCTTTCCTTGTTTTGATTTCTTCAGGAAACATCTCTAAGAAAAAATTCATGTAAGCTTTGGCCAGGGACTGACTTTCTTTGATCTAATCTGAAGGTACCAAGAGGACAAGTTACAGTGATGTGAGATGCTCTCATAGATATGGATAGGGTTTGCTCATCACTTCAAGTATTTGAAGTGCATTCACTCTTTTATAATTTTCTTTCTTTTTCAACTAATGCCTTGTCAGAATGACATCTCAAATTAAACCCTTTTTGACTAACACAGGTGAAATAAGTGCGTCTTCTGTGACCACTTTTCAAATATTTTGGTAATAATAAAATTTGATAATATTTTTCTTTCCTTTAAAAACATGAATGGCAAATGCTTTCTTTCCAAGAGCTGTTAAAACAGACATGCTTTGATGAACAGTAGTCATTACTGTAGCCCTTTGGAAGGCAAAAATTGAATGAAAACACGAGATAATGCTCTGAGCATGAAACCTGGAGCCATTAATATATAAAACAAGGAAGAAATTGTGTTAACTGTAGTTAATATTAATTTTATAAAATATAAATAGGAACATATTGTTCTAATAATTTGTAATAGTCATGAAGCATAGAATTTTAGAAGTATGCTTTCTGTGTGTTGTTGGTAGATTTTAACAAAACTTTTTAAGAAACTTAACTAATTGTTCATGCATCTGTTTGAAATATAGTCTTCTTTATGGACTATCATGTAGCCACAGATGAGGCTGTAGTGAGAAGCAGATTGCTTTGTGCTACCTCTTTAGAATCACCCCTGTAGGAAAATCAACCTTGAATCAAGTAGTCTAAATGTTTTACTTATTTCATTTGCTGAGAGCTCTAAATACCACTGTTGAAAACAAGGAGAGAGGATAAAAGCCAGATGGATGTCTTTGTACCACATCTCTAAGTAATACTCATTCACATTGTGAATTATTTTGCATTATATAAAATTTATTATCTATACAGACAATATTGACACCCAAGTCCACGGTGATACACGATGGAAGAGGGAACAAACCCAATATGCACGTTTCCTAAGAAGAAGCTCAGATCATCAGGACATTTTGACTCCTTTAATAAATAGCTGACCAAATCAGTCTTGATTTGAAAAAGAAATATTCTACTGGTCTATATGTTTGAATGTGAAGGTTTTGACATAACATACCTATTAGTTTAAATACGCAGACAACCAACACAATTTTTTTGGTTCCCATAAATAGACTTGGCATGCAAGGAACCAGTACTAGTAAATCTTTTCCATATAGATACAAGGAAATGTGAATAGGAGAGAGAATATATAAGAGAACAAGCTGTTCTGAATGTTAGCATGCTCTTGATTTTTATAGCCAGATGAAAATGAATCTGGCATGGTTTATTACAAAACAGTGATGGAACTGCATTTGAGTGAGCAGGAAAATCTTTCACTTGCTATTATGCTTTTACAGCTAAGCAGTATTAGAAAAATGAGTGTAAAATGCAAGTTAAAGTCACCTTTCCTAAAACTCTTAGTATGAAGAAGTGCGAGTTATGTATTCCAGAGTTATGAAGAGGAAGATTCATTAATGACATATTTTCTTGCATCTACTTCCTCAGCTAATGACATTGTAATGGCAATAATGTATTTCCAAGGCACTTTTACCAACAGGGAACTGAAAACTTGGAAAAACTTGCACCTAACTTGGTTTAAAAAGTGTAAATTTTACAAGTCTTATGTCCATTAAAAAATATCTTGTGTGTGCAAGCGCTTTTTAATTTTCTTTTAGACTTTTTTTTGTTTGGTTGGGGTTTTTTTGGTGGTTTTTGTTTTTTAGGTTTTTTTTTTTGGGTGTTTTTTTGGTTTTTTTTGTTATATTTAAACAGTAGGAGTTCTGGCTCTGTGGCAACACTAGAATCAAATAGGTCTTATACCTTGTGTTTAGTCCTTTATGAGTTTGTTTAAGGAATATTTTAGGATATGCAAACGGTAGCCCTTGCTTTCTGTAACCCCTAGTGTAGTGCCGCTGTGGATTTAAGTGTTTGTATTCGAAGGACTGAAGGTTCAGCTTCACTACAGTGCAAAGAGTGGATGGAACAGATGCAGGAGAAGTATTACAACATACTGTCGAAAGACACACCGTACTAGAAACAACAGATGTGATCAGAAGGTAGAGACCTATATGTGGGCTCTGATTGTGTTATGTCACAAAATATTTGCTTTGCAGATAAGAAGTCTTAGTTACTTCTGATTTATACTTTGAACAAAAATAATTAGATGCAAAAAAAAACCCTCTAAATGCAATAATGATTTCCTGTATGCAACCAAATAAGCAACAACAACAAAAAAGAGACAAAATAGGAAATAGTTTTACTACATGACAGCCCTGAAACTGTAGAGAAAATTAAAGCAATAAATTAAAGTCTTAATAAGAATTTCACATTTTAGTAATTTTTCAAGTGTTGTCTGGATCCTTAAGGACAGCAGCAACAAAAATAAGACTAGCTCTGGATAAAGAGTGATTGATTTTACATACAGATTATATATATATGAGCTAAACCATAAATTACCTCAAGTACTGTAGTTAGGACGCTTCAGTTTCTCAACTGGTAAGGAAGAAGTGGCTGAGAAAAGAAGTTTCTCTCAAAATCTGTGTTGTCTAGTGTTTCCGGTTTAGCTGTTTCATTACAAACTATAATTTGTGTGAGTTCAAATAGATTTTTGCAGTTGTGACACATGAGTGTTTCCCACAGTATGGAAACCTTAGTGAGATGTGTTTACTCTTGGCTGCTTTCCTGCTTCTTTGTCAGTATTCACCTCAGCGTTCTGATACATCTGTTTGAGGTACTGAGCTGTGCTCTTTAGGTACATGGAATTGTCGACTTCAAGTGTAGATCTTCCTGGCAATAGAACTAGTACCTTGGAGTTTGTGGGCTGAAGCACCTTATAGTTTTCAAAGTAAGGCATTAAAAGCAAAACCCCAGTTTAGTTTTTCTCCGCACAACAAATGGCAAGAAAATAGCACAGAAGGAAGAGCTGGAGCATGAAAAAGTCATATCAGTGTAATTGACTGTATTGGTCTGCAGGCCAGCTTTGATTAATGGGATCCTCCATACTGAAATGCATGAATCTCTTTCCTCTGTGTTAAAGAATGAAATCTTCCACCAGAAAACTAGCCGGTTGTATTCTATCTCGTTGTTGAAGGATATTAAACCCTGCAGTCTTTTAGAGTGTTGTCTTCCTTGTGCTTTGTATTGGGCTCTTACACTTGGACATAATGGTGGAGAAAGACTGATCATAAGAAATGAAAAAATTCGGCAGTCAGAGGTAAGCTTCAGCTGGTTCTGATAGTGGTTAGCACTCATACATCCATAAGTGCCCAGAGTAATTGGGAGCTTAGCTTTCAACTGAAAAGGGGGAAGACACTGAAAAATATATTTCTAGGTATCTGTTGATACAGAAAACTGTATCCCATCACATTTAATTTTTTTGTGAAAATATATTCAGAAGGATACACTTTGTTTTTATGAAAGAAATGTTCTCATGCAAGTTTAGTCAAATGCATCTTTTAGTTAGCTATATTATTCCTATGCTTCCTGATGTATTTTACATTATAAAGACAACAATTTTCTTCTGAAAAGTGCTAGTCCTGGAATTGAATAAGTTAGCACAGCTTTATGTTGTGTTCAGACCCCAAATCATAAAACACAGAGGACAGGAGTCTTTACTATATAGCGCAAAATGAAAGACAATAAACAAGTCTTTTTCTCTCGTAGTCCTGGAAATTCTCTCACTGCATCAGAGTCTGCACTGTATAACTATTTATATGGTTACTTTATAAGTGGTTAATTTCTAAACACATAGCTGTGAAACTATCATGGAAAGATGCTTTGATTTACACTGTGGAAAAATATTTTTTAACCTCTTTTAGTTTCTTTCTTTAGCTGTTACAGTAGACCCATCTTTCTGTCAACATTCATGGCTGAGGTCCAGTTTGCCTACATCTAAGCTGCCTACAAAAGGAGTACAAAGGATGTAAAGATTCTACACGCAATAAGGGTGAACAACTATCAAGAAAATTCTCACACGTACTCAAGCTTAACTGTGTTCTGTCACTCAGTACGTGTGAGGAAATGCAGGGATTATTATGGCAGACCTTTTAATTTGTATGTCCTTTTTTCAATATTAGTAAATAGCAGATCCTTTGGAGAAAAGTGCAGCAGCTCAGTGATGAATAGATAGAAATTCATTTGCTCAATAAGGAAGATAATACTACCTCCCTTTTATGAATTAAAAGTTAAGTTTGGAAAAAAAAATTCACCTGTTTTTTGTTTTAAATTTGAAAAGCTGGGTGAAATTTCAATTTCAGTTTTTTTAAGATCTCAGCATTTTCTGATTGTTTTCAACACAAATGCTTCCATACCCTAGACTGACAATCTTGTCTGGCAAAAAGTCATATTCGTTTGAAGGGACCACAGGTACCTTGGATGTGGGTGCTAAGTGTCACCCAAATAGTGTCTTTGTGTCTCTCTAAATGTCTCTGTGGAAAAGCTGCTGTAAGATTTCTCATATCTTTCTAATCAACAAGAATAGTTTTGGATTAGAACACTGTGAAGCAGCTTCAGTTATGCTGTACATTTGAAATCTGTCAAAATCTCTTGTCTAGCTTAATAAAAACTAATTATGCTCTAATATCACTAGCAGCAGGAATGTTTCCTACTATAAATATTAAAAAATTGTTATTGGTCATTTCACCAGAACTGAAATTGGCACAAAATACAATCAGCTCTGTATGAGAAGATTCATAAAAGACTGCCACAACATCACGCACATGAAAAGAAATTTGGCATCAGAAAGTTGAAGGTCTAATTTCAAAACTGACAGCTTGTGTTCAACAGATTTTATCATATTAAGTGTCAGATAAACATTGTGAAAAAGACCCATACAAGAACTGCTATTTTTTTCTTCAAACTTTTTTAAACATCTATCCAGCAATCTTCATAGAGCTAGGTGTTTTACAAACACTTCTATGTGAGCTTTCCTCTTTAATATATTCATAGAGTTTTCACCATGACTGAATATTAGTTCTACTTTATCATTTTGGCATTGCACTTCACCTGACTTGCCACACTCTATATACACGTGTGAGGGGGATGAAAGACAGTTGGGTCTTCATGTCTGTCCCTCCCACCACTCCCACACTCTCTGACAGACAATGCGGTTTGTGCTGGGATAGGAACACCAGGCTGGTATTGCAGAAGGAACCATCTAGATGCTTACACAATTACTACATTCCAGAGATAAAGAAGCTGAGTTTTCAATCAACTTTGGTGCACATAAGCCTGCAAAAGGGTAAAAAATGCTGGTTTAGACTGGGTTAAATGGGGAAACCCATCTCTCAGAGGATGCAGATAGCTTCTGAGTGAATCTCCACACTGATAGGAAGACCTGGAGTGTACATCCAGTCCAAATACAGAACTTCAGTCACTTTTGGATAGGTGAGTAAAAAGTGTTAAGATCCAGTCAAATATAGAGATAAAATGCTAAAGTAGCTCCATGGGTGCTTTTTTTCTTTCCTGCTTTGTAATTATGAAATCTGCAGGGCCAAAGAATGTAAACACACACGCCTCTAGATGAACCTGCTTATATTATAATCCTTTAGACACAGACTGTTGATGAAATCTAAGACTCAGTGAACCCAGGCACAGCTAGACTTCTCAGAAGTTTAGAGAACAAGTGAGTCTCACAGAAGTTTGTGCCTCAACAGGAGAGACCATGACCTGATGGTACTATAACACATTGTAACGACAGACTTAAAAGTTAGATAATGAATTGACAATATTTAGATAGTGTATTAGCAATAAATCTAATCATAATCATCTGCATAGTCACTGTGTCGTACTTTCTGCACCTGTCTGAGAACCCTACCTACAGGTGAGGTTCAGCATGACAGCACCCTATGCTTCACCATTTGGTGAGGCCAACAAATACTTAAAGAACTAAAAAACTACAGAAACTTCTCTGCAAATTATTCAAAAGCTTTCTAAAGTAGTTAGGCTAGGAAGAGTGGAATGAGAGAATAATTTCCAAGAACAGAAAGAAAATGAGCCAAGATTTGTAATTTTGTTTTGGCTAGCGAAGTAAAATTACGTATTTTGTAGCTTCTTTCATTTCTAGATTAAACAACTGCTTAAAATGAACCAGCATTGGAAGCTTGATTCTTGCCTTTTAGCGGGAAAAACATCAGTGGGTTTTCGGAGTTTTCTAAATGAGTTTATGCATGTTATTCATGGGTGTCTGAATTTCTTTCTAACTCAACTCAAAAGTTATCTCTGTTTCCAGAATTCTCCCGCACGATGAGAGAAAAATCATGATCCTATACTAGTCCAAATGAAGTAGAATAATATGGATGTATGGAAAAGAATAGAGTAGGTTTATTTTTTAGAAGAAAACCTTGTAAGTAGCAAATATGTGGGCAATATGGCCAGTCATAAGTCTCAGGTATGCTCACATGCAGATTTATATTAGTACTAGATGGCATCTACCAACAGGCTTCACTCTTTACAAACAAGCGGAGGAACACTTCAGTATCAGCTTCTCTAGCTTTTCATTTTTCACATTTAAAAATTAGTCTTACTATTCATGTCCTCCAAATTAAAGATAAGATTTACAATCTAAGAGAAAGAGAAGAGATAAGAGAAAAAAAAAGTGAAATAATAGACGCTATTAGTCTAAGTGAACTCATAAACCCTTAGATAAAACTGTGTGTGAGGAGAGTTAGCTCACGATAGTTAACATGTCTTTGTCTGATATACCTGACACTATACCTATTAATCTTGGCTGAAGATCCTCTCCATAAATTATATTCAGAACACTAAATTACGTTCCTCTGACTATTAAGAGAATGAGCTTTTACCTATTTATTCAGTATATATTTTAAAAGATATATTTGGTACAGGCTATACATGCAAGAATAGATATTTTATTAGGTCACATCAAAAGCAGACTAAATTAGGAATCTCTGAGTATCAAACAGCATTTATCTCTGCACATATCTCTGCAGAAGAGAACATACCTGTGGTGGATTGACCTTGGCTGGATGCCAGGTACTCGCCAAAGTCACTCTATCATCTTTCCTCCTGTAAGGGCCCAAATAGCTCACTCAATGAGACTTTTAAAAGGGCTTACCATTGTTCATGTAAACTCTGAGTTCGATGCATAGAAGAAATACCAACAAGATATTCTAAAGGGGTCAAAACAACAAAAAGATCTTTAATGGCAACTTTAGAAAATCAGAGAACTTTGGTGAAAATTTAGTGCAACATTCAATCAATGAAAAGCACTTCTCAAAGCATTAACTTGGCCCATTTAACTTGCAAGCTATAAATCCATTTAATTTTAAGTTACTCAAAAATTCCATGAGGGAATTAGAAGAAGAAGAAAAAGAAAGAAAGAAAGAAAGGCAGCCAGAAAGGATGTAGAAAAGCACATGTAGAGCTACCAGCTCCTGGATTCCAGAAGTGTTCAGATAGTAATTCCAAGAGGAGATAGGTTGAAGACATCTAATTGCATTGTGTTCAGCCTTAAATAACCCTTGGCTTTCCTGGGCCCTTCCCTCAGGTGGAACTTCTGGTCATTTGGCCACTCAGGATCTGGACTGGGGTTCCAGGGGTTGGGTGTGGAGAATTGCCTCTGGTGTGCCAGAGATTGGGAGATCCTGCAGGCCTGGGCCACTGGTTCTAAGGATGGAGGGTGCACCAGAGCACGGCCCAACCTACACGCATGCATCCCAAAATGTCTTGAGACATCTTTGCAGTCTCTCACAGCTCCTCAGCTGGACAGGGGAGAGAAAAGATATAGAAAGATGAGTTAAGATAAGAACAGGGAAAGATCACTCACCAGTTACTGCCATGGGCAAAACAGACTTGACTCAGCAGAAATTACTTTAGGTTTTTGTCAATCAAATCAGAATGGGATGAAGAGAAATGAAACTAAGTCTTAAAAGCCCCTTCTCCCCACACATCCATTTTTCCCAAACTCAGTTTCACAATTTTCTCTTCCTCCTTCCCTGCAGTGGTGCAGGGAGATGAGAAATGGGGGCTGCATCAGCTCCTAACACGTTGTCTCGACCACTCCTTCCTCCGCCAGGCAGGGACTCCTCACACACTTCCCTTCCAGCATGAGATCCTTCCCACAGGATGCAGATCTTCATGAATTTCTCCATCATGGGTCCCCCACGGGCTCACAAGTCCTGCCAGCAAACCTGCTCCAGCACAAACTCCTCTCTCCACAGGGCCACAGGTCTCCCCCAGGAGCCTCCTCCAGCATGTGGTTCCCACACAGTCACAGTCTCCTGTCAGGTGCATCCTCCTGCTGCAGCATGAGGCCGTCTATTGGCTGCAGGTGGGTGTCTGCTCCACCATAGACCTCCATGGGTTTCAGACCACAGCCTGTCTCACCATGATCTGCACCACAGGCTGCAGGGGCATCTCTGTTTCAGTGCCTGAAGCACCTCTTCCTCCCCTTTCTCCACTGGTCTTTGTGTCTGCAAGACTGCTGCACTCACGTGTTCTCACTCCTCTTTTTCCTGGTTAAAATAGATATTTGAAAGTAATTTTTCGCCTTAAAATTGTTATCCCAGAGGTGCTATCACCATGTCTGATGGACTCAGTCTTGGCCAGATGCAAGTCTGGCTTGGAGACATACGGCATTGAATCTGTTGGACATGGAGGAAGTTTCTAGCAGCTTCTCACAGAAACCACTCCTGTAGCCTCCCCATTGCCAAAATCTTGCAATGCAAGTTCAACACACTGTAATTTCTCCACCAGTGAAGTATTCAGATTCAGTTTATGGCAACAACAGCTTTCTTTTGTTTGAAACCAGCTTTTCCCTTTACCTTTGCCCACAGTGGTCTCTAGTTCTCTGACGGAGGCTTTTGCACGATTAGTGGAAAAAGCTGATGCAGCTGCTATTAAGTGAGCCTTTAAGGCAAAAGAGAAAACCAGTAGAGATCAAACCAAACCACAGACTTATGGCAGCTAGATGTTTGCTTATTGTCATACCTATAACTTCTTAAGCAAAGCAGGTTGACCCTCCATTATTGTATTACAACACAGAGAATAAGCTGAATATTGAGCTGAATAATCTAACCCAGCTCCAGGAATAATTCATGTTACATTCTGAGACCCATTGTCCATGCAAAAAGTGTGCAGTCCTGAAGAAGAAATTAAGTTAACAAATGCAATTAGTATCTCTTCTTGCTCAGAAGACGCCTCTAAGGCAAAATGCTGGTCCTTTTATGCTTGACAGGAATTTTGCTATTGACTTCAATGAGTCCCATGTTTACATGTAATTTAGCTAGATTTATTATATATATTCCCCTGAAGGCAACGTTGACATTTTTGAAACTTCCGTGTATCAATTTAATTTATATACCTATAGCAATTTTTTACAGAAAAAAATGAACTGAAAATCAGCCCACAAACCTAGTCTACTTTGTCCTTCTAAATGCAGTCTTCTGCTACACCAAAATTTCAGTTAGATTACTAGTACAGTGTATTGCACTTGAGTTTAGTGGGACTTCTCATGTTCTTAAAACAGTGACTGTTTAAACACTGAATTTATGTACTTAAAAGGAAACTTGATGGGTAGGTGTTAATTTGTTTCCCATAAAATTACTTACGTGAAGTAAACAGCTGCAAACTGCTGATGAGATATTTGATGCTGACCTTCTTGCGCTTCCCTAGTTTTTCAAAATTTCCTTTTATTTTTGATTAATGCCTCCCTCACTACAACCTCCTTTCAGGGAGTTGTAGAACCGTGAGATTTCCCCTGAGACTCCTTTTACTCCAGGCTAAACAACTCCAGTTCCCCCTGCCGATCCTCATAGGTCTTAGTCTCCAGACCCTTCACCTGCCTTGTTGCCCTTCTCTGGACATTCTCTGGCACCTCAACACATTTCTTGTGGTAAGTGACCCAAAACTCAATACCGAACTCAAGGTTCTGCCTTACCAGTGCTGAGTCCTACCCTGGTCCTGCTGGCCACACTATCGGTGATACAGGCCAGGATGCCCTGGGTCTTCTTGGCCACATGGGCACCCTACCAGCTCATGTTCAGCTGCTGTCAACAGCCCCCCCGGGTCATTTTCCATAGGGTAGCTTTCCAGTCACTCTTCCCACAGCATGCAATGCTGTGGGGGGCTGTTGTGACCCAGCTGCAGGAAACTCACTTCATCTTGTTGAACCTCATAGAATCGCCCTCTACCCATCAACGCAGCCTGCCTAGATCCCTTTAAAGAACCTTCCTAGCCCCTAACAGATTAACATTCCCATCCAAACTGGTGTCATCTGCAAACTGGCTGATCCCCTTGTCCAGATCATTGGTAAAGATATTAAACAGGACTGGGGAACATTACTTGTGATCAGCCACCACTGGGCCCTGGCCATCCAGCCAGTTTTCTACCCAGTGAAGAGAACACCCATCCAAGCTGTAAGAAACCAGTTTCTCCAGCAGAATGCTGTGGGAAATGGTATCAAAGGCTTTACTGAAGACAACATGCACAGCCTTTCCCACATCCATTATGTGGGTCACCTTGTCACAAAAACAGATCAGGTTGGTCAGGCAGGACCTGCCCTTCCTAAACCCATGTTAGCTGGGCCTGATCCCCTGGTTGTCTGGCATGTGTTGTACGATCACACTCAAGGTGATCTGTTCCATAACCTTTGCCAGTACTGAGGTCAGGCTGACAGGCCTGTAGTTCCCTGGGTTCTCCTTCCAATGCTTTTCGTGGATGGGCATCACATTGGCCAGTCTACAGTTATCTGGGCCCTCCCCAGTTATTCAGGACAGTTGATAAATGCTGCAAAGTGGCTCGATGAGCTCTACTGACAGGTCCCTCAGTACCTTGGGTGAATCCCACACAGCCCTATAGACCTGGGCCTGTCTAAGTGGTGTAGCAGGTTGTTAAACAGTCCCCTTGTGTTTTTGACAACAAGGCATAAGCCAATTTAGACTCAGTAACACCTCTAAGCTAGATGAACTGTCATCCACATTATTTTTCAGCTACACGTGCAGATCCTCATACCGATTATACTAGGGACTCTAGGAAGGTGGAATAGTCACAGAGGAGATGCACCTGGTCCAACAGGTGGGAACATTTTGCCATTGCCTCCTATCCCTTAAGTTAGAGATGAGGCCTGTCCCAGGGAAGCAAGAGTGCAATTCCAGTAGTCTAAATCTCTACTGAACTCCCATCATCTGCATGTTGAAGCCGATTTCATAATCGTACAATATCTTTATGGATGTTGGAAGATCATGAATTGAATGAAGATCATTGAATTGAATCCCCGACTCTACACTGGGCAATCTTAAAGTTAAATCATATATCTAAGAGCATTGCTTATTTGCATCCTGAATACCAGCAGAATTGGGGTGATAATAATTTCTTTGGCGGAGCTTGTTCCACTGCTAGATCATCCTCTTAGAGAAGAACTTAGTAATTGCTTTAAGCCATTTCTTCATGACCTATCACTGACCACAGAGATAAATGATCAGTACACCCATATCAAATTGTGAATGATCAACAGTAAGGTTAATTTATATTTTGCATTAAATTATTGAAAATGCACAGTCAATAGAAAGTTCCTTAGTCATCCATGAAGTAGTTTTAAATCCAGGAAAATAAACAGTAAATGAATAAGGAGAGGTGTTTCTGAAAATTCGCACTGCAGTAATTAAATGTAAAAAAGGTAGAGATGGGGATTTAAAACTGAAGTGAAGAAGATATATCTTCATCTATCTCAGGAAGATATGAATCAGCAATAACCTTCTGCTTCTGGAGACTTGGTTTGAAAAGGCGTAAGAAGTAAATAATTGTGTTCTCTGGTTTTCCCATTTAGCTAGCATTTGCACCATTAAATACAAAAAAATAAAAGAAGAAACAGCAACAACCATAAAAGACATAATTACTTAACATGACTGCCAGGAAGCAGAGAGTTATCAACAGCAGGGTACCAGAATAGGAGGAATATGGCAGGGCAAAACTGAAGTAGCATATTGGCACCTGTCTGCAATGTGTTGAACTCTAATTAATGCTATTAGTTCCTCATTTTTAAGAGTCAGACATCCAGTACGCAATTGTGTACTTCAAAACCTGTAAAGCTGTTGCACAGGAATGGGAGAGGGCCTGTGGTGGCTCCTGCTGAGAATGGCCTGTGGCCAGCAGGGACAATGGGCACAGATCTGGATGCTTGCCTATGAAACAACAGCTGCTGTATTGGGTTACTGCGGCTGTTCACTATAGATGAGATTGCTGTGGCACCATCTTGAAGTTAAAAAGACAGGGACCTTCTGATGATGGCTTCTGGTTGGCTTTTCCTGATCCCTACAACCTTAGCCAATGGATGGCAGTACCAGTTTCCACTGCTATGCAAAGAGAATTTGTTAAAATTCTTTCGCATTGGATTCTTCAGACCACAAATTATGGTAAAAAAACCCTATAACTATTTTTAAAGATAATATAGCAGTCTGCCTCATTATAAAATTTCACTACAGAAACTTCATACTGGACAGCATTTTGTTTTTTACATTCTAACATTAGCGATGACACTGAAAGTGAAGGAAAGCTTTTGTTTTATTTTCACCATATGATGGATTTGTCACTTGGTCCAAAGGAGAGCTAGTATCTGCTTAAATTTTCTCGCCTTTAAGCAAAAGGTCAGTGTGTGGATGCATTTATTGCTATGGCAAACTGCAGGCCAGGGGAAAGTACCTGAGATGTACTAACATTGGAGAGCTGAGAAGGAATTACTGAGCACCTATTTGTTTGTTAGAAGACAGTATCTATAATGATTCAGGGTCTGAGAGGGTCAGCTGATAAGGAGCAGGCTTTGGTGCTCTATAATTACAGAAATAGACAGAAATACATTTACAGAATTTTTTTTTTTTTTTTTTTGTAAAAAGACAGAAATATACATAATCATAAAAAAAGGTCCTAACCATATATGACATAAAGGTCAAGCCAAGGAACAAGATGTGTATTATCCTCTGAAAACTGATATAGGGGGGTGTCTCCAAAGTGACATACGGAGAACTTCTCTGGCCTAGAACTTTACAGCAAAAACTGGTTCAACAAGGTACTCATTCTGCAGAGAAGCTAGGAATTAAAATTGGAATAAGATCAATCGTTTCGGATGAATGCACTGCATGTACAGAGTAAGTAGGCAAACTCAGTTGACCTGAAGATTGAAAAGAGTTCAGTTGCCCTATAGCTGTCCAGTATGTCACATAACCAGTGGGTGGCGGGTTTTTTGTTTGTTTGTTGTGGGGGTTGGTGGTTTTTTTTTCTTGTTTTTGTTTTTTTTACTGTTTTTATCTTTTTTTTTTATGTGCAGGATCACACTGGGAAGTGAAGGTTTCAGTAACCTAATTATCTTTTCATTTCTACAGAATATGTCTCTTCAAACACTTTGATACTCTCCTCAAGGCACTGCATTTGGATCCACTAAGAATTCCACACATAAGTGTTTCTTTGACACAACTGCCTCTTCTCCCAGCTGTCTCCCACTTCTGGACCCACTAGGAATTCCACAGTGGGTGTTTCTTCTCTGACGCAATCTCCTTCTCTTCCAGCTGTCTCACTCATTTTCATCTTCTTGCCATAAGGTTTGAGATGGAAAAAACATGGGTAGAAAAATCAGTAAAGGCTTCTGAATTGGCTCACCACAGGAACACGAAAAGAAATAATTTCCAGCTAACAGTAGTCAATAACTATAATTTTCCATATATTTCCAAGCTACAATGACCACAAGAAAAGTTCTTCAACAGGCACTTGCAGGCCATTAACTATACAGGAAATATAAAAAAATACTGTTACTGCAACATGCTAAGTTAATTAAATCAAAAGATAAAACTGGAATAATTCTAAAGCTTATGCTTAATAGAAAAAGCCAGTCATTAAACCAAGAGTGAAACCTGTGTAAGACAAGAGGCACATTTGGGATAGCTTTTATTTTATGAGGTTTAGTACAGCAATGATGAAGGCATGATGGTATGAATTTAGTATTTATTCGCTGCCCATATTTTTTGTCAGATTTATGTTATCATATTGCCATATGATAGTGCCATATTCTATGTTTTTTTGTGGGGAAATGGGTCTTGTTGTCAGTGGTGTACACATGCTATGAACCATTTCTAACCATTATTCTGAAATCGTGTTTTTTGAGACTACTTACCTGCCCCTTAAAACACTGCTAATTGTTGCAATTAATAGTTTGCATTTCAGAATGAACAGTTCAACATAAGCATAAATTGGAATCCTATTTTCTTGCTCTGACAAGAGTATTTTCAACTTACTCTGATGAAGTATTTTCTTGCATAGTCTGTCAGACAGTGCTTACTGGTTGAGCAAACTGCATTTACATTGTGCAGGTGGAGCTCTGCACAAGCAAGGATCGACCTACCTCTGAAACTCTAGCAAAACAATTTATGTATCTCATGATTTCTTTTTGTCATTATGAGACACACAAATATAAAAGGACGAGCTAAATAGCTCCTTCCTTAGATGACCAGTTTAATGATAAAAGTGTAGAATTAAGTAAGAAAATACATTATTTATCTAGCAGTGGTTTACTCTATCAAAAGTAGATAATAACCTTCTCTACAAAGGTATTTAAAAAGAGATGAATCTTTCTTTTAAGATTAACCAAGAGTAAAGATTCTATTTAAGAACTACACTACAAAGGACTTATGAGAGCAGGAGAGCTTCGCAAACAATACAAGAAAAAAAAAAAAGATACATTTGAGATTTCAAATCCTAGTAAATGTATTCTAGAATATCTTGTCACAATGTCAGAAGTAGAAAACCTTCAAATTGTGGAAAAATACTTACAAAGATGGAAGCATAGCACCCTTTCTTAAGCTAAAACAAGCCAAGCAGTCTTATGAAGGTGATGAGAAAATGAAAGGATGACAGTCATAGATACTTTAAATCGGGTAAGCCATGACAAAAATATGTTTTCCTCTTTCCAGAAGAAAAAAAAGAAGATAAAATGTTCAGCAATTAACCAGTAGCAACATGCTTTGATCCCATCACTCAACCTACAGTACAGCTCATTCCTGTTTGTCTCTGCCAGCAAGCCACTAACAACAGCAATCAGACCCAACAAACAGAAGCTGAGAGAAATATCAAGAAAAAGCAGCCTTCCACTTCAGTGACACAGAGATGGATTTTGCAACCCTAGTGATGGCAAATGAGATTAATGTTTCATTATCATCACTTTTATTTGATACTGAATTGTTTATAGTATACTGATGGCTTATCATGTTGGTAAACTGCCTTTGATTTTCTTTTGTGAACACGGAGGCTTATGTTAAACTCGGCAAACAGAAAAATGACGAGATTCATTTCAATTCAATATTCGTGATGTTTATGTCTGTCCCAAGGCCTGCCCTTTGATTATTCCTTCTAAGAAAGTAGGATGGATCATCTCCCTGAGCCTTAAAGACTTAAAAATTATGCTGCTAATCCTAAACCTCTATTAATTTTGGGAATAAGGTTATTGAATTTTTCCAAATGCCAGTGCATTAAAATAGTGCAGGCTCTGCTGAAGGCTTCCACACAGGAAGACATTAGAAACATTATAACTAAAGCAATTATTATGTTCCCAGGATCATCTTTTTTATTTATCTTTTCTTCTTTGATAAGCATAAAGTCATGATTAAGGACCACTTTTGTTTATTTTTCTATGTTTTTTTCTTTTAACCACATGCTCTGCTAAAGCATGATAGAGATCTTGTTGCACAAGTCACTCCCTAAATCATTAAAATGCGGCTTCCAATACTTTCCTTCCTTTACATTATGAATTATGTTTGGTCTCTTAAGATAAAAACACTTGCTTGTCAGGCTGCCACGTCACATAGATCATGCTGATGTTACATTTACTTTGTTTTAGTAATAGAGTGGACAGATATAAGCTAATGGAAAGAACATAATCAGCTGTCTTGCATCTACAACAGTATTCTTAGCACAATAGCAATAAAAACAAACAACATTTAATTACAATTTGATAGTTCTAGGTCATGTATCTGACCTGTAATCTTTTGCAGGTTAGGAATAAAAAGAAATGCTTTTGCACTGCATGCTTTAGGCTGGATTCTTCAGAGGATTACATCTGAGTAAGAATAATATGTTGATAAATTATCAGGCTCTATACTAGTATAGCTGAATGCAAGAAGATGAAAATGACACCAGTGACTTCATGTTTTGTGGCAGGTACAGCATCTTCTGATACCAATAGTATGCATTTGAGTCACTATCTAGTATTGACCTAAAAAGATGGTTGTGAATTGCTCCCTGCTTTAAGCTTTTTTTTAGGCATGCATGTAAAATTTAAAATGCCACTTATTTTCTCAATGCTTTTGAAGTCTACGTACAGTTTACTGAATCCTTAAATGTCATAAAGTAAAAGAAACACTTCTTTATTTGCTCTACTGCTAAAACTGACTGAGCAGTAAGGTTTGTGCATGTTATTGCAGTCACATCCAAGGAAGCAGTACACCATTTTCTAGAGGACACAAAGATAAAGGAAAACTAGAATGCAACTGATTAAACACACCTGATATTAATAAATTTGCTTTTGAGTACCTATGAGTAACTTTGGTTTCTCTGCCCCCATTAATAGTTTATTTTCTGGTCAGGTGCACTACTGATTGTTCTGCACTGAAACTACTTTTTCCTCATTAGCTTTCCAAACTTTCTCGCCTCAATTTTCTTCAGATACAAAAGCTGAGCAAGATTATGTGAGACTTGTTGCTTAGCAACAGTCCTATTCCTAAAACGATAATGGCTGAGCACTCCATGTCATCTTCTCATGAAAGAAGTCAGATATTTGTCCATTTTCTCCACAGTGTTTCAGGACTTCTCCCTCTCTCTTTCCCTCCCCTCTCAATTGAAAAAGAAATTCTAATTATTCATGAACTCACAGTTATATATAATAAGCATGCAACTTATGCGCTCTTTATAGTTGATGCATCCATATTTGTCCATGAGAAAACAAGTGCTTATGTTTCATCTCCCTGCAGAGCAGGAAAAAGAACCTAAAAGTGCTGACAGATAGTAAAATCAGTGGAAGGATGGGAGAAGGGAGAAGAGAAGAGGAAGGTTTTGGGGGAGAGCAAACTCCATCCTTTATTAGATTGAGAAATAATTTTACCCTTCAAAAAAGATTTTTGGCCCTTCTAGGAATAATAGATGCCTGGTCCCTTAAATCCTACAGAATTAAAGAGTGCAGAGGCTTGCAGGAAAAGAAATGAACTCTCTGTTTGAGAACACTTAACATTTTGTTGTTTGTGGGTTTGTTTTATTTTTTAAGAGCCAGTGATTCATCCTTAGTGAATCTTCATCTCTTTACAAAACCAGTCCATTTAAATTTGTGCTATATTTGCCCACAAATACAAATCCTTCTATTTTAATAAAATTAACATGCCACTTAGAGGATAAATGTACATACTGTACAGAACAGATGACAGGTCCTACAGGAGAACCATTTGAACAAACACTGAGAGAATATGAACAACAAGAAAACTAAACAGAAACAGAACAGTGACATGTTTTAACCACACAGCCTGTTGCTCACTCCAGTGGGATCAGGGAGAAGAAAACTCGTGGGCTGAAATAAAGACAGTTTAATAGGGAAAAAAGCTGCACACACAGGCAAAGCAAAACAAAAATTCAGTCACTACTTCCCATGGGCAGGCAGGTGTTCAGCCATCTCAGCAAAAGCCAGGCTCCATTGCACTTAATGTTTAGCCACGAAGATGAACACCATCACTTGTTCCCTCCTTTCTCTGACTCACCCAACCTTATATGCTGAGCATGACTACATGGTGTGGTCATATGGTGTGGGATATTTGTGTCAGCTGGGGTCACCTGCCCCAGCTCTAGACCTTCACCAGCTTCTCAACAATACAAAGCTGGGGGAAGAAGAAGGAAGGGATGTATGTTCAGAGTGATGGTGTTTGTTTGCCCAAGTCAACACTAGGCATGATGGAATGATGGAATAATGGAATATTATTTATATATGAGGATGTCCACAGGAAGCGGTGAATTAAATCTTGGTTTTTCTTTGCTTGTATGGAAAACTTTCACTTTTCCTGCTAAACTGCCTCTATAACCATGGTATTTCTTACTTTTACCCTTAGGATTCTCTCACCCATTATGCTAGGCAGAGTGAGAAACTGGCTGTGTGGTGCTTAGTTGCCAGCTGGGGTTAAACCATGATGGAAGTGCAGAGTAAGGGACATCTCTGAAAAGGAGAAGCAGCTTTTCTGCACACGAACCTCCACCAGAAATTTTCTGGTTTAAATAAAGGAAATATTGGCTCCAAGGACCAGTAGAATCCAGGATTTGCAAAATCTCTTTCAATTAGTGGTTTGTCTAGCAGATTGACGAGAAGCTCTTTTTATGGAAGGTTTGGTTTTCTGAGTCAAAGAGGATGGAATTACCAGTGTGACATAAATGCTGCACTTGGGATCATGCTGGGGTTTGTACTTTAGCTCAGAAGGCACAGGTGATACTCTGGACTGTTATTCCATCTCCAATCCTTGCTCTCTGCTATTCACTGAGATGCCAGATTAGAGATGGCTGGAGACAAGATCTGCTCATCAGCCTCAGTGTTTCTGTAAAAGGTTTAAGGTCACAATAATCTGTCTCTCATTCTGGCTTTTCATGCTTATGCCTGAGAGCACTCCATCTTGCAATCACATCAGGCACAGCTGACACAGTCAAGTTATACATGAAGTGGAAGGAGTTCAATGTTCACTTAAACTCTTCACTCTTCAAAACTGGCCTGTGATTTTTCAGGCAGGGCATTTGACCCAAGAGACCAGAGAATATACACCTTCAGCTATGACACAGACAGGTATCTTCCAGCCAGGTAAGGTGGGAGCAATACAAGTACCAAATACCAATGACAGAGGCTTGAGTACTTACTACGTATCTTGAGGCCTTTACAGTGTTCTTGCTTATAAGCAAAGGTATCCTGGTGACATAAGAACGATTTGCTATCATGATAGTACATTGCTGGATGATCCACCCTTTCCTACCTCATATAAATATTTATTAGTCACCTCAGCTGCTATTTTTTTCTTCTCTACAGGTATAGGAAAAGTGAGGTCCTGCCTGACTAACCTGACCTCCTTTTATGACTAGACGACTTGCCTGGTGGATGAGGGGAAGGCTGTGGATGTTGTCAACCTGGACTTCAGTAAAGCCTTTGGCACTGTCTCCCATGGAAAAGCTGTCAGCCCACAGCCTGGACAGGTGCACTCTTTGCTGGGTTAGGAACTGTCTGCATGGCTGGGACCAGAGAGTGGAGGTGAATGGTGCTGCACCCAGCTGGTGGATGGTCACTAGTGGTGTCCCCCAGGGATCAGTGTTTGGTCCAGTCCTGTTTAATATCTTTACTGGTGGTCTGGATGAAAGATTTGAGTCTACCATTAGCAAATTCAGGGATGACACCAAGCTGGATGGAGTGTTGATCAAGCTGGGTGGAGGGCAGGAAGGCTCTGCAGAGGGACATGGACAGGCAAGACAAGTGTTCTGTGGCAGACCATCAACAAGATGTTCAACAAGGCCAAGCACCACGTCCTGCACCTGGGTCACACCAAGCCCATTCAGCAATACAGGCTGGGGGCAGAGTGACTGGAAAGCTGCTCAGTGGAAAAGGACCTGAGGGTGCTGGTCCACAGCTGGGTGAACATGAGCCAGGAGTGTGCCCAGCTGGCCAAGAAGGCTAGTGGCAGCTTTCCCTGTGTCAATCCTCTAGCCAGTAGAAAAGTGAACATCCCCCTGAAGTCACCACTGGTGAGACCACACCTGAGTTCAGCTCTGGGTCTCTAACTTTAGAAACATCATGGATTCACTGGACTGGACTTCACTGGAGTATGTCCACTAGAAGGGCAACAAGTGAAAGGTCTAGAAAACATGCCTTTTGGGGAAGCGATGGTTGTTCAGTCTCAAGAAAAGGAGGCTCAAAGGGGAACCTCATTTCTCTCTACAGCTGTGACCCTGAGCACAGTGATCTATCATTTTAACATCGGGGTTGTGTGTTCAATCCCCATATGGACTATTCACTTGAAAGTTGGACCTGCTGAGTTGGATCTGTTGAGTTGGACCCTTTTCAACTAAGAATACTATGTGACTTACCTGAAAGGAGGTTGTAGTGAGGTGGGGACTGGTTGTTTATGGTGCTTGCAGCAAGAGGACAAGAGGAAATAGCCTCAAGCTAAGACAGGGGAAATTCAGATTAGATATTAGAAAAAAAATTTTTCTGTCAAGGTAGTCAGGCATTGGAGTAGGTTGCCCAGGGAGCTGGTGGAGTCTCCATCTCTGGAGGTGTTTAAAAGGCATCTGGATCTGGCACTGGGTGAAGTGATTGAGTGGTTTAGGGGTTACAGTAGCAGTGCTGGGTGAATAGCTGGACTGGATGATCTCAAAGGTCTCTACCAATCTTGCTTGTTCTGTGATTCTATGATTCTTACAGAAAAGCTGTTCTCTATTCTACGTTTGCCTTCATACATAACCTAGTTTGTATTCCTCGCTACTAAAATAATCATTATAACTGTGTGATACACAGTTATAACTGCGATAATTGTGTGAATATAGATGTGTGATACATCTCTTAGAGTCTAATGTAGCCCCAAAATTATCTGTTTATAAAACCTAACAGGAAAAAAAAAGCCTTTAAAAATGTTTTCCACTGCCTTTCTGAAAGACAGAAGCATGCACATTTCATGGTTTGGTCTCCCAATTTATTACAGTCAGTCCACGTTGAATGCTCTTTTCCAGAATACATTAGCTGCTGTAGCACACACCAGGAAAGAGGACTTAATGAGTGATGTGATGATGCCTGTGCTCTGTGTTAAACAAAGGATGTCACTTTAATATTAAAGTCATCGCATTTATCAGAATCTTTGTATTCTGACAGAATTTATAATGTACAAAGTGAAACAAGAATACGTAATTTCACAAATGCTTTTTAGCTGCTCAAATGAGTAGCTGAAAAATACATAGCAGTTTGTAATCTAAAGGCAGTAGAAGAAAAAATTCTCCCTTTACTTGTCCATCTCGTCCTCTTGTTGTACTCTGCATTTCTTTTTCTCATTATTCTTACCGTGGCCTTTCCTGCAGAACTTTCACAGGTATTGATTTCATTTTGGCTATCTACACTCACAACCTGTCATTACCTGTATTTACCCAGAGTCTCCTGTTCCTCAAATTAACACGGCCTACTACATTTTAAATGAGGTTGCAGATTTACAATATAATTTACAGTAATTATCATTAGTGGTTAAGATCACACTGTCTCCCTTCTCCCACTGACCTCTTCCTCACTGTAACCTTTCTTTTAACACTATTACCACATCATTCAGTTGAGGCAGTTAACCATTCAGTTGTACCAATAAGTTGCATATCATCTTGCACCAAAAAAAAAAAAAAAGAAAAAAAAGAAAAAAAAGAGAAAAAAATAGGGGGGGGTGGTGCTCCAGTGGGTAAAGAATTGGAAGCAAACAGAGAAATCAGGTGGTTTGTGGTCTGTGTGCTGCTGCAATTGATTTCTGTGGTGTAAATAGGTTGAAGAAGTCACAGACCATCCCTCCCTGTTACTTCCCCAGAGTCAGTACGTATTTAATTTAGTATTCATAAACTTATAATGCCACTGCTGAAGCTCTTGTGTGAGCACAAAACATGAATTAGTGAAGTGGTCAAATAAGTTAGAAGGGAGAAGGGAGGACAGACCACGCCTGCTGTCCAAAGGTCATTTGTAAAACAGCACTTAAAGAACTAATCTTTCTGATTTTGAAGTCAGTATAAGTCTGGCAGAAATGGTAAAGTATCCAGTCCACTGGATAGAAATGCTCCTGTATTCAAAATAATTGCAAATTAAGAAAAAACTTGGGATTCCCCTGAACTTGCGCCAGGTTTTGAACCAAAGTTCATCCATACTAAAATCATAAACTTTTTTCTATGAAACTTTTGCTATTAGCCTATAACAGTAATGTTTTTGTCTTCTGTACAGCAAAAGCCTCTGGAGGGGAAAAGTCACTCCACGGTATGGGTATGCAGGTTTTACTCTACCTTCCCAACACTTGCTGCCAGATTACAAGAACAAGACTTGATTGTTACAAAAAGTCAGGCACCCACTCTGATCTTACACACTTATAAAACCAACAAGGCCACTACTTTTGCTGAAAGGTACCAAAACTATTTGGCTGCTCTGGCTCCTGCATATGAAACCATGGAAAATTATGGTGTTGATTTTGAAATGGTGCTTTCTGCCTTGCTGTTTTTCCCCCTTCATCCATTTATACCTGTGAAAATGGAGCTGAACAAAATGTTCTTGGTGTGAAAAGAGGAGAGGACTATGTTGATAATATACATGAGAATTTCTGTTCAGCCTTAATAATTTCATTTCTTTATGTTTTAAATCAATCATTTTGGTCTTCATGGTAACATGTTAGTATCACTGCAATCATTATTTCGTAACACATTTTATATAGCTTCCAGTAGATTGCAGGAAATATCTTGTTAGTTTTCTCTTTTTTTGTCAAAATTTTATTTAGTTATTAAAAGTTCAATCTATTTTTTGTATTTTTAAATTATTTTTTCTTCCTTCAGATTTGTTTTACTAGAAGCTCTGCTTTATCTTTTCTGTTATAATAGTTTTTCCTTCACCTTTTATAATGATAATTTTAGCTTCATGCTTTCAAGGTTATTTGAATAATTGTCTTCCTGAGAGCATTTTTGTGTGGTTCATTCATCAGGATATCTTCCATATACATTCTTTTATTTTAATATTCCCTGTCAGTTTTTGTTCTGTTAATATTTCTCTCTTTCTTATCAGTCAAAATGCTAATACTTTCCCCATTGTGATAGTCCTGCTGGTATCTCATTAAACCATAGATCACACTTATTGCAGAAATACAAATAGTTGCCCATTTATTCTCCTAATAAGAAACATATCTCTTCCCCCTC
>VZTF01007753.1:116139-150817 GCA_013397755.1 Cnemophilus loriae
AAATTTATCATATGCTGAAAGGTGCCACCCTTCTCTTTCTCCCAGGTTAGCTATTGAACCAGCATTTGGGTTTTTTGGACACAAGCAGATTCTACTTTGAATTCTTGCTCAGATCTCTGTTCTGGGAGAGCTACAAAAGTACTACATGTATTGGAATTATGCACCAAGAAATGCTGTGCACTAGAGCAGGATGGACAGAAAAACACAGTTCTACACTTGTGCTGTCATGTTTCCTGCACCTGAACATCACAATAGCCCCAGCTACAGTTTTCACGATGTTCTTTGTCTTTCTCTAGTCTTTGAACCAGAAATTGACTCAAGTGACTTGCCAAGGCCTTGTAACGAGATTACAACCTTGTTTGAAATTCCCTTTAGCAGACTCTTTTGATCACGTTGAACACTCTGTCTTTCCACTACCATGTGGAGGAAGGTAGATACTCCAAGAAGCAGTGAGTATGCCTTCTGTGAAGAGCTTTGGAAAACATGCTGCTAATTGCCATGGCTATGACTCTGCTTGACTGATAGATCTAGCAGCCAAAGCACCATCTCTTAAGTTCACCATGATTTACAAGTGAGCCCTCTGACTTCCTTACTGAGTCACCATGCCATTAGTAGCGTTTCTCACTAAATTGGTAATATGGTCTACTGGCTTTTCACCCTTTATTGCGTGTGGCTGTAAATGGTCTATAATGCATTAATTTTAGTCTGCCATAGAACACAGTTCTCCACCTCATGTTGTTCAGACTAGGCACATATATATGAAATAGATGTGTACATAGCAATCACACTGTAGAACAGTGTTACTTGTACATTGTAACTCTTCATGTGTTTTCTTGTGTTATTTCTTGTTGTTTTACTAATACATAGCCATTTAGTTAAATCATGTATTGTAAGTGTATAAATTTTAATTAAACACTGGTCATGTTTTGTTTTCAGAATGTACACCATATGGCACTCAGGTGTGTTTTTTTAAGGCTCTCAAGATTAGAACTGTTTCTATAACACAAAATACCAAGAGAGTGTCAAATAATAAGAAAGGGAAGTTTTAGTATGGAAAAGATGTGTGTCCATATGATGATAAGCAACTGTTTATGGTTTTGCGAAGCTTATGGGATTCTTCTACTAACATTTTTGTCAGAAAATTAGTATGTCTCTCATTGTAAAGTTCTAGCACTCATGCAAATGCATGAGTGTCATATTATGTCTGTGTGCTGGATCTCTACATAAAACACAGACTTCTTATGCTACACACATTACTGAACAGAAATTTATCTCTCTGAAAAGCCTCATGCTATTGTCTTCTTGCAAAGAGGAAACTAATAAAAAAATAAAATAGAAACCAGTCTTCGGGAACATCTCCAAGGTCTCTGTGCTTAATAAAAAAGCATGTTTAAGGAAAAGAAGGACCAGCAGGAGATGTGAGTGGGTTCAAAGATTACTTACACAAACTCAATCCACGCAGTTCTGTGGGACCTTGGCAGGTGACCTGAGCCATCTGGGTGGTATTCTTGTAAGGGCACTGTCAGATATCTTTGAAAGTGTGTGGAGATTGGGGTAGATTATCAACAATTTGAGAAAGGCAAACTTTTGAAACTTCATGCCCAGTCTCAAAAAGGACAAAAAACATGGTGCAAGAAATGGCCAACCAGTCAATTTGATCCCTGAAAGAGTAATAAGGTGGATCTTCTTGGGGAATATCTCTAGGCATAAAAGGGAGAAGCAGGTGATGGGAACAGTCACTGTGGTTAGAGCAGCAGCTGATGCCCAGCCTTGCTGCTTTCAGTGGTAAAATGGCTGGATTTGTGGATAAGGGGGGAACAGGAGATGTTAGCAGAGTTTCCAGCAATCTCCTAAAACGTCCTTGAAGTCAAGCTGGAAACTAAGTTGTCTGGATGGCTTTCCTATGAGGTGGTTGGGCATTTCTGCTCAGAGGTGGTGGGAAGCATGTTGTGTCAGCCTGGAGGCTCGTATCTCATGGGGTCTCACAGGACATCTCCTGGGGCTTCTCCTGTTTGTGGTCTCTATCTCCTACCTGGGGAGGTCACAAAGTGCTCTCTGTCAAGATGCCACAGGTAAAGAGCAGTTGATGACCACACATTTTCAAATCCCTTTCTGATCAAGAGTTGGAGAAAATCAGTTTATTTATTTATTTTAACAAATTATATGTTAACTGCCACAAGCAACCTTTTCCTGTTGGCAGTGCTCCAGATACTCTCTAAGAAAATCAGCATCATGAGTCTTAAAAATAAATTAGAAAAACCCTTCAGGTGATGAGAAGTCCTTTTCCTGCCTCCGTATCAGCTAGTTCAAGGTTTCTTTTTGGTGGAGTCTAATCTATGATTTTACATTTCTCTTGTTTCCTTTAGATGCAATATTCTATGCTTTAGAATGACACGTCAAGTGCAGTGATGTTTACATTACTTAAAGAGTTTTAAAAACTAGTTTAATAATTTTTTATGGATACTGTTTTCAAATTTTTTGCCTGGATAAAAAGTAATTTTTTCTTTCTTTTTTATTAAAATGTTAATTCAGTGGAAAATTCAACAGCAAAGAATGATGCCTCATCTACTACAAAGACGTATTTATTCACATGCCTATTCAAGAGTAATGTCAAGGGAAAATTTAAGTAGTCAACAATTTTTTGTCTTGGAGAAAAATGAGTTCTACACAAACTACCAGGATTTTGAACAGCGTCATTTTAAAATTACGAGTTTAATAGTGTTCAAATTAAGCAGATATGAAATCAAAGCTGAAAATCGTTCTCTGTATGTAGAAAAGGATGCGGTTTCTGTCACAGGTAAAATGTATGAATGTTAGGCCCTCAGAATAATAGAACAATCTCAGTAAAAGAACACTAAGAAATTGTAACAAATTTTGCTAACTCTCACTCTTATTCATTTAGGATCCACCTCGGCACCTTATACACATACCTGGCACCTCTTCTATGCTATTTGGCATTATCTTAATTCTACAAGTGGAGATAACTAATTAGCTCATTGTTGGATCTACCCTCTTTCTGTCCATAGCCATAAGGCAGTTAGCCAAATAATTAGATTCTCTGGCCTCTTAAATTAGATTTGGCAGCATTTTTCCATCTTTATTGACCCTCTTCTTCACCTTAGCCTAAAATAAAACTTGAGACAGAAAATTTAAATTAACATAGTATTTATTTGAAAAGTACCATGTCTAATGCAGATCTGTCTAATGCAGATATTGTACTGCCTAACCCTTGCCTTCCAGAGATCCCAAAAGGACTTTATACCCATGTTCTAAGTAATTTAGTCTCATCCCAGATTTCACAAATGTCTAAATTACAGCACTTTTCAATTTTATTTTGTATTAACAACATTCAGATATGAATAATGTCTTTAAGGTAGAGCCCTGTGTTATGATCTTATTACTGAGAGATGCCTCTGCATGAATTAAGATGAGAGACATATATGAAAACATATGCTGAAGTCCATAATACAGATTTTATTCAACAGTAAATGTGACGTAGAGAGATAGAAAAAAATAGAAAAGAGGAGTGGGGAGGGGAATAGAGAGAGAGATCAAATCATCACCTGTGGATCCAGCGACTTTGCATTGATCCTTCTTCTCCCGGGGTATCTCAGTGGTGGGGGTCTTGGAGTCATTCTTCTGAGGCTGCCACCTTCGTACAGTTCAAGTTCCAAGTATCCACAGGGTGGATGCTTCCATGGGGTAGATGTTCCCATAACTTGGAGTGGCACGTGTCTGAGCAGTTGCTTCCTTTCGCACAGTTTGCCACAGTAGGAATTTTTTTGTCTGGATGCATTGACTAAAATGTGCTAACCAGATCTCACATCTGTCAGCAAGTTCCTTGTCACATTTCATTTAAAAACGATCTTAAAATTTTCATGACCTTAGATCTTCAAAAGGAATTGATCAATCTTGCTGAAATAGGACCATCTATTGGCATGATCAATAGACCTTGTCTCAGAAGATCTCATTTATGAGGAAGAGAAGAAAAGGATTTATTAGAAACAAAACTCTTGGGATCATGATGGATCTATGGCTTTCTATACATGTGGCACTCAAATGTCCAATAACTGACATTTACTTCTTAATTAAAAGAAAAAATGACAAATGGACAGTTTTATACTGGGTATTAATATCTTAGCGCAAGAATCCAGGGGAGGAAGATTTTCAAAGGTCAATGAAGACCAGCATCAAAAGCCTTATATTCTCTTGCCCAGAGAGTGATACAACCAATTGGTCTGTTACACTGCAGACACACATCCACCCTGCAGGTGAAGGGATGTTCAAAACCAAAGGTGTTATAGCTACAGCAGCAGTCCTTCGCATAAAATATAAAGCTCTAGATAATTTGCACATAGTTGTAAGATTTTCATAAAGGAGATTACAGGCAAAAGAGGTTCAAACAAAGGAACAAAATAGTTGAAGCTGAACCTTCAGAACTGATTTGATGTGCCTGTAAGCAAGAATGTTTTGCTTAGTTTTAGGGCCAAAAGAAAGCAATGTTATTTAAATCAAGCACTGACTAGAAAGTGCTGTGGCTCTTACTCCATTCAAAATATAGCTATAGGTCAAGTCTCCCTGGTCAGACAACAATCTTTTTCACTAGGCAGTTTTGATTCATAAATAGTTCTTTGCCTTTAATCTAATTAAGTAGAGAAAAAACCAATTTGCTTTCTTGTAAGAAAAAGGATTACTACCTTGTCTCTTTTTTGAGATACAACAGAATAGAAATGAGCTGTTCATAAAATTTCCAACTCCTAATTATTAGTAAATTAAAAAAAACTTCATGACTTATTCATTGTTTCACCAACCCTTTTTCTGAGATCTTTTTTCACTGAACCTCAATCCTACCTCAACTCAATCTCTGTCAGTAGTGGATGGACATTAAATCCCCTTGTGTGTCAACCAATTGTGGTTCAACTGTGGTTCAGAGAACTTATAAAGTAAAAGTGAGAAAACTCTTGGGTTAAGATAAAGTAAGTCTGATAATGAAAAACCACCACCACCACTACAACAACAAAAACAAAAAGCCCAAACCGAACTAACCAACTAAACAGAAAAACCCAAACCAAAAATAACTCCACATTAAAAAACAAAACCAAAGGGGGGAAAAAAATGAGACAAAAAAGCCAATAACAGTCCTGACATACTTGCTTTTCTCCAAGTTTTTATGACTATGATACCATAACATATGGAGTATCCATTTGGACAGTTGGGGTCAGCTGTCCTTCCCAGTTCAGCTGCTCACTGGTGGGGTGGGGTGAGGAGCAGAAAAGGCCTTAGTTCTGTGTAAGCCCTGTTCAGCTGTAACTAAAATATTGTTGTGGTATCAAGACTGTTTTCAACACAAATCCAAAAGACAGTCCCATATGAGGGCTACAAGAAAAATTAATTTTATCCAAGACAAAACCAGTATGGAATTTTGAAAAATCCCACTTGCCAGAATCAAGCACAATAGTACAAAAAAGCTTAATTATTTGCTTATTTACTTATGTTACCAAGTGTACGATAAGATGACTGTGATTTCATCTTTTCGCACTTGTCTCAATACAGGAAGTGTGGTCTCCTCCTCGTCTAGAATGCTTGTGTGAGGAACCAATTTAATTTTGATTTTTGTCTCAACACTGTTTGACAGAGATATCTGGGGAGAGGCTGCACAGATGCCATATGCAGGAGGCAGCTAGGAGAAGTTGGAGAGAAGCTATCTCCGGAGGGACTTTGCCTGACAGCCATTTCACATCTCACATGGCTTATTGGCTGTCAGTATCCGTGAGGAGGAGGAGACTGCCAAGGCCACTGTGCCCTCTCAAATTCCTCCAGTTGGGTGGCAAAAAGTCTCCACCAGTGGACTGCAGCCAAATGCTTGACTGGCCAATAGTCTCTGGTCAGCGAGCAGACTCTGGGAGGAGCCAGGGGATACAGAAGCAACTGTGTCACAAGCTGTGGAAGTGGATGCTTGGGGGAACGCTTGGCTGGATGCTCGGCTCTGCCTTTGGCTTGGCTTGGCTTGCTGACTTCACCTCACTGACCGACCACCTGAGACCACCTCCGAGCCTCATCCCATCCTAACACTTCTTCTCCCTCACTTGCTTCCGCCTTTTCTTGTCCTAACTCCCTGCGTTCCTGTCCGACATCCTGCCTGCTTTGTCCCTGCCTGCCTCATTCCTGTCTGAGCCACTGCTTTCAACCCTGCTTTGCCAGCCGATCACTGACATCCCTGCTGCAACCCCGCTCGGGGTTCTGCATCTCCTGTCTGAGTGCCCACTCACTCGCCTCGTGTCTGGCCGCCCATCGCCGTGGAAGCTGTGCCTGTGGAGCCGTGCCTCTCCGAGAGCTGTGCAGGCTCCTCGGCAGGCAGCGTGCGCACACCCTCTGCCGCATGGACGTCGATGGCACACTGAGACCTTCTGGGGGTAACTCCCACTTTTTCTCTCTCTTCTCTCTCTTCCTCTCTATTCCTTTTCCTTTTCCTTCCTCCTTTTCTGCCTTTTCTGTTCTTCTTTAGTAGGGCAACTCACTTTCAGTTACCATTTACTTTTCAGTTAATGGTTTTCAGATATAGTATTTGCCTTGTTTGGCTTAATTCTGTCGCAGAACATCTGTTTTAAGATAACTTCCCACAGCAGAACATGACACCTTGTCCATGTGTTGCTTCTGGACCAGCGTGAGCAGTTTTGACAGTAATTTGAACTTTTTACAGAAACTCAGGATTGGCAGGATCTGGCTGCTGTAAAGTCAGAATGCTGAGATATTTGTGTGTAACACTAAAAGTGTCCCACACACAGGCGAAAACTGTACCTCTTGTACATAGGCATTATTGTTGTCACTTAAATTATACTGAAAGATTATTTTCCTTTCCTTTTCATCCTCATCCTCTCAAATTCTCTTTATTTTCCAAATTTTCCTCCCCACCCTGCCAAGCCTTTGGAGATATAGAGAGTGTAACGTCACGGTTTAATTGGTCAGACCAACTCTCTTGTTGCAGTCCTGACCATGTAATATCTGTTGCTCTGATATCTCTGTCTCAAAGCAGAGCTTTATTCATCTGTTGATACAATGACAGAGAACAAATATATGATCTTCTATTTCCAGTTTTGGAGTACTTGCACAACAAATTATGTTTATCTTTCAAGAGAGCTTCTCCAAAATTTTCATTATTCCTCTCTTATAAAAAAGTATTTTTGGTGTATCTAAAAGAAATAAATTTTACAAGATATGTGGTATCTACCTTTTTTAAGAAGAATAAACTGAATTTTACAGAAGAATAACAAAATTAAAGTTATCTTGCCACACAAAAATACCACTTAGAACTTATTTTATCCTGTGTTTTTAAACAGTTGCTTATAGTCTGTACTGATCAAACTCACTCTTTCTCTTTGGGAGCATAATTACCTTCTTCTTTTTGCTCTATTGTTTACTAGAGAATCTTTGTGTAGTTTCTCCTACTCCTTCTATCTTTATACCTCAAAGAAGGCAGCTCTTGATTTATCTGGTTTAGTGACGTTCAGCCTCTGGGTGCAGTCTCTAACCCAACCGCTTCACGCAAGTCAAAATTAAATGAACCTTCCTCTAAAAGGAAGAGAAGCAGAAGACCTACTAATAGAGCGTTGGAAACTGTATGAGTAAAGCCTCTTTTAGATTTCTTTTTACATGTCAATCATTAGGCATGAAATTCAACCACATTTAACACAGAAGAAACGGAAGCAAATCTGTTTGCTTGATGTGAAATAACAAAAGCATATTTCCAACCCTGGAACCATCTAGGAATGTGGGAGGTAGGAGGGACTGATCTGCTGTAATGAATGGTATGATTAATCTTCAATATTTTTCTTGTTTTTTAGTATCTTTTTTGTTGAGGTTGTTTTGCTGTATGGGCTGGGGTTTTGTTGTTTTTTGGGTTTTTTTCATTTTATCACAGGAGTTAATGTAGAAGCACTACAGCACATTCAAAAACAACTCCCTCTGAAATGGGAAATTAACAAGCAATACTTGAGTTTCCCACAAGCAGTACTTGTCAGAGGAAGGTTTTCATTGTAAATTGCAAAAATACACATAGAATCATTTTAATCTAAGGCTTTTAGCAGTAAGCACAAAGGCAGCAGTAAGCAAAAACATGTTAGTGATTTGTGATTAAAGTTCATAGGTTGTTACATTTCTAGTTCGCACAGGTAATGAAATTAAACAGCAAACTTTTCTGTTTTTTTAATATCCTCCCAGAACATATATATACATATATGTGTGTGTGTGTGTGTATATATGTATTTATGAAAAAAATAAATTATTTTGATATCATGAAAGGATATCAGAGGAGATGAATGTATCGATCAGACTTTGCCCCTAGCACTGACATTCATAAGAGCTTTGTCTGCAAGGAATAGGATCTGTTCTGATGCGAGTAAAACAATTAGAGGCCTAGGCCACCTTCTAAACGAAAGAAGCTATGATAAATGTCTTCTCCAGCAAATTACTCCATAATGCTTGAGGTCCAAGATATGCCTTACACACATCAAGTTGATTTGATAGCTGCCAGTAATTTCCCACTTCCAATAAGCCTACATCCAAATATGCTGCAATTGCCCAAGGTATTTGTTTTGAGTGTACATCAGATTTAAAGGATGCCTCTCAGTATTTCTATTTATTTTTCTACATATTGATTCTGAAATTACATGATATGAAACTATTTTGCACTGATTTTCTTGTACACTTAAAACTTCTGTGGCTGTCTATTAGGTCACAAAAAAACTCCCCAAAAAACCCAAACCAAAAACCCCAAACCAAACTCAAATGTTTATAGTTTAGAGTCAACTTGTGTTAAGGTCTGGTAAAATCCCTCCAGTCGGACCAGGAATTCTGACGTTCGTTCACATTGCAGTGGGGAAGTTCTAGCAGACAACCAATAGAAATTAAGACCAGACTGCCCTCACCCCAACACTTCATGGTCCAACTCTTGGCTGACTCGGACTGACTGCCCACCAAAGCCTGTTTATCACTCTCTTTCAGCAACAGGATCAGAGATAGAAAGTGTAAAAAAAGGCTCATGGGTTGAGATAAGGACAGGGAGAGATTTCTCACCAATTACCATCATGGGCAAAACAGACTTGACCTGGGTAGTAATTTAATTTATTGCCAGTCAAAAAACAGTAGTAATGAGGGTAATGAGAAATAAGCCCAAATCTTAAAACCCTTTTCCCTAACCCCTCTCTTCTTCCTAGGGACAAATTCAGACCTGATCTCTCTACCTTCTCCCCACCAGTGCCACAGGGCCAGGTGTTGTGGTCAGTTCATTCCTTAATGTATCTGTTTTTTCTTGCTTCTCATGTTCTCTCCCTGCTCTAATGTGGAGTTCCACCCACAGAAGACAGTCCTTTACGAAATTCTCCAACATGGGTACTTCCACAGGCTGCAGTTCTTCACAAATTGCTCTGGTGTGGGTGCCCTACCAGGTCACGGTTCCTGAGAGAAAACCTTCTGCATAGGCTTCCCTCCACAGGGTTATGACTTCTATCAGAAACCTGCTCCAGTGTACACTCTTCATGGACTGCAGCTTCTTTCATTGAACCTTCTCTGATGCAGGGTCCTCCGTGGGCTTCAAGGTGGATATCTGCTTCACCATGGACCTCCACAGGCTGTAGGAGACTCTCTGCTTTGGCACCTGGAATACCTCCTCCCGCACCTTCTTCAATGACCCTGGTGTCTGCAGAGTGGTTTTATCACATTGTCTCCCACCTCCCCTCATCTGCTGCAGCACAGAGGTTATTTATCCTTTCTTAAATATGTTATCCCAAAGGTGCTACCACTGCCACTGATGGGGTAAGGGTTTGGTAAGCCATGAATCTACCTTGGAGCCTCCTTGGCTCCATTGGATGTAGAGGAAGCTTCCTTCTGGTGTCTTCTAACAGAAACCACCATGGCAGTCAATGCCCCCCTTTGTCCCACAGCCCCAGCCCCACTTACACTACCGAAACCTTGCCACTTAACTCAATACAACAACATGATAAGACCCAGGAGTTAATTTACTCTCAGAAGAAACTCTGGTAGTACAATGTGATATTTCTCAGCACATCACCTTGCTGGGAGGCCTGATGTAGAAGACAAGACTCAGACACTGAAGATCTCTGTGGTATATTTTTGGAAGAAGATTGACACAGTGCCTCTACAGAATAAAGCAGGTTTTTTGAAGTTGAATCAAATATTGGTGAAGAATATTTTGAATTCTTTTTTTTTCTTTTGTCAAGTTTGTGTGAGAGTAGTAAATTTAATTGGTCTTTCCCTGGATGAAAATGTGGCTTTTTTTTCCTTTTCTTAACAGAAATTGTCTATGTTGAACATTGAAAACAGGCTGAGAAGCAGATGATAGGCACTGAATAGGCTGGTGAACACATCCATTTTTTAAAGTCTTTTGACTGAAAACACAGTCCAAGTGCCAACAAAGAGTGTATTGGGAAATGATGTATGTTAGTCATGTAAAGTATTTTAATCCAGGAGAGGCAAGCATGAGAGTAAACTGTTACTCAGTCAAAATTAACTAATTTAGTCTCTTTGTCTCTCTCTCTTTTTTTTTTTTTAAATAATAATCCTGCTGATCAAACTGAAAAGTACAGAAGCACAGCATTATGTGCCACCTACAAGACATGAATGGAAATAGAGGCTGGTTAAATGGGACCCTCATTTGAATTAAAATCTAAGTACTATATATAACTAAAGTAATGTTGGCAGGTGGTTGTGTAAAGTGGACTCAGTAAGTCTGAAATGACTGCACTGGAATATTCTTTCAATAACATGAAAATTAATAGACAGAAAGTATATTTCCCATTACAATGTACCCAGTGACCTCTGTTGTTTCAAGATATATGGTACTTGAGTAATTGCGAAATCACCAATAGTGATAGCTAACTTTAACAAGCAGAAATCTTCTCATTAAACTACTGAGAACAGCTCTGTAGCTGTAACAGAGAAGCTTATATAATATCAAGACAGGCTGGTGCTCACACGCCCTTGTAGCCTGTGGATAGGCCTCTGCTTTCGCCCTGCTCTTTTTCCACAGAAGCACACTTCTGCGTGTTTCTGGCTGGCAGGGAATTGGCTGTCTGGAAAACTTTTCTCTAATACCATTAATGATAAGCATTGCATTACGGAATGATGAGCACCTTTCCCTCAGATGGAGCTGAACCCTTATTCTAACTCTGCCCACCTGGGAAAGCTTAGTGCCTAACAGGACTAAACTGGGTTTTTTGCATAGGCTGAGGTGAGACATCTTAACTAGAGACAGATGGTAGATTGGTGGTAGTACCAGGGCAAAGAATCAGTCAGTGAGTGCTGCTCAGCAGGCACTTGGCTCACTCTTTGCAGAATTTAGAACTTTCTTACTGACAGAATGGCTGAGAATTCACACTTTTTATTTATATATATCTATACATACAATTATTTTGAGAAAACAAGAGTTCAGAAAACATATCTGTTTATATAACTTTTGATTAAATAAATCTATTTTTAGATTCCTTGGAGGATACTGTAAGTGCTATTTCTTCCAGGGTCCATTGTAGGGTAAACTGCAAAAACTGCATTTCAATTTTGTTCAGCTTTCTAATCTGACCTGCTGATGAATTCTCCCCTGAAAAAAATTCAAAAAATTCCTTATGCTTAGAGACATCTTTCCCCATGTGAGAAGAACTATAGCACCTAGCACTTCTTTCTTACTTGCAAGTTTATTCCTGAAACCCAAATGTCTCTAGAAGTATTAAATTCTGCATATGACTATTTGTTTGCTATCTGTATACTGTATGTGCATATTTGCGTGTGTGTACGACACAAACTGGTTTAAAAACATTTAAATTCTCATGCCTGTAGCAATATATTTTTCTCCCCAAAGAAATTAATTTATGCTGTAAATCTGACAGCACACTCAACTGCTACTGAGATCTTTTTCAAGGCTGGAACTGTTGTGCATTGTTCCTATAGAATCAATCTTCTTTCCATATTTATTTTAAAAAAAGTTAACAGCAGAGATGTAAACACAGCATACAGACAGCATAAAGGCTGTATAATCTCTATTTTCTGTATATTCTAGAATGCTTCCTTGCATACCGAAGGAAAGGACAAGAGACTTCTCTTGGGATAGCAACATGATTTTTTTTACTGTGACTTTATTTTTATTTATAAGATATTAGAAAAATATTTAGCGTGGTGCAAACCACTAATTTTATTACTTCATGGGTATCCTAAGATCAAGGAATCTTATCTCAAAAATTATTATTTATGTCGTTGTTTAGAGTTTAGTTGGGGTTTTTTTCACACTATAAATTGAGGAAGTTTGCTGCCTTTTGATTCCTGTACAAACATCTAAGGCTGGGTTCAAGTATTTATAAAAACATGGAACCGAAGTATGACAATGGATATCTTTTATTAATTTATTTTTGCTATTATATGCATTCTAAATGAAGTCAGACATGGCTTTGCAGTATAAATAGTCTGGAGATAGAACCAGGAATAAAGTTTAAGCTGCTGCTCTGGGTTTCTTTGCAAATTCTGATGACAGTTTTATTGCAAGCTGAATTCTGTGGGGAAAATAAAAAAAACAACCTAGCACCATTCTGCCATATATCTCACTGACGAAAATCAATCAAGTAAACCATTTTATCTCCCTGAAGATGGCACCATAGTAACTCTGCAGTTCTCAACGGATAAAGAGATCCAACCCACATCCTGACAATTCCTGCTCTGTTCTTTCCCACCTTGATGGATTTCTAGATTCCAGTGTACACTTGTGTATTACTGTATATATAATATTTATAATATTCTATTATAGAATTAATGTTATTAACATATTTACTAGAATTAATGTAATCAATATAAATATAATTTAGATTATACAGGAGCCTTCCTGTTTTTGTACTGGGAGTAAGCAGCCCAGAGAAGGATCTGTCATTATGACTGGGTCTGCACTGGCAGAAGGCACTTTCTGGAGTGGTAGCCTCATGGGAACGGAGGGGATATTTTTGATGATGTTTAACTTGTTTTCTTTCAGAGCAGTACTTGGCTGCAAGGTGAGTCCTGCCTACAAGCTGGTGTTTTCTGCAGACTGGAAGTTCAAATTATTTGCTCAAATACTCGAGCATATACCTGGCAATATCCCAAAAATACATGTCTGTGCTGAAATTCAACCCAGATTATCCAAGGTTCAAAATTTAGTTTTATGTACTTGTTTCTTCTTGTGGATTCCAGAATTCCCCGGAGAATTTCCTTGGTACTTCCTGAGGTTTCTGGAGGGAAATTATTGCACCAGTTATAAAAACAGTAGATGAACTATAAAAAACCCTCCAAAATAAAACCAATGTAAGTTTCTGTTGCAACCTTTTTTCCCTTAAGAGAAAATTTCACCTTAGATATGACTGATTGAAGCTTTATGCATAATAGAAAATGGTCATACCAATTTATTTTCTTTCAGATTCCTGTATGTTTGCCTATTTTGATTAGGTTTAAGTATGCTGCTGAGTTTTAAATGTCCTGAATTTTAGGTGGTTTTTTTGCAAAAAATTATTTTACCGTCATAGCTTCCATCACTCTGTTTCTTCACCCCACTGGAAATTAAAATTTAGTTATTTTACTTACTGCTCTTCCACAATGGTGAGGAGGGTGATTTTAAGAGTACATCTTTCCCATTTGATTTTCCTAATTCCATGTTCGAAACTTGCTATTACTTTTGGTATTGAAGCAGGATTGCATCACAGAGTCAAACAATCATCAAACTCTTTTTGTTGGAAGGGACCTTTAAAAATAATTTCGTTCTGGGCCTGCAGTGAGCAGGAACATCTTCAAACAGATCAAGTTCTGTCCAGTCTGGTCTGGAATGTTCTCTTATCCACAACATCTCTGGGCAAGGTTTCACCACAAACTCCTTCATTGTAAAAAAATGTCTACCTTATATCTAGTCTGAATCAACCCTCTTTTAGTTTAAAACCATTAACCCTTGTCATATCACAATAGGCCCTGATAAAAAAATCTGTCCCCATCTTTCTTACAAGCCCCCTTTTAGCACTGGAAGGCCACCATAAGGTCTCCCCAGAGCCTGACCTACTCCACACTGAAGAATCTCAGCTCTCTCAACCCACCTTCATGGGAGAGGTGCTCCAAACCTCGGGTTATTTTTGTGGCGCTGCTTTGGAGCTGCTCCAGCAGGTCCATGTGTCCCTTGCACTGAGACACCAGAACTGGACACAGTACTCCAGGTAGAGATACATGATCACAGCATCCCAGGTTGCCCCCAGTCCTGATGTAACTGGCTAGCTGACCTGCATTGGTAACCAACATCCCCTTTGACAGGGCTGTCTATTACCTGGCTTAAGAAGCTACCCTCAGTGCAGTCCAAGAGTCTCCTGGATTGTCTGCTGTGGCTACTCTGAATATTCTTGATGACACATTACATGTCCTACAGGTTTGTTTGAGGCAGGATATATTAAGTACAGTTTGTATTTGAAGACTATGTTTAGTGCAGAGAGCGCAGAACAAGAAAGGATCAGAAGTAAATGCAGTGACATTTTGGTGTGGGCAAGTCTAAGCAAGGTAACATCCAATTCTGCTAGTTTTAAAAATTGCTTGATTTGAAACCAGCCACCTCAGGTGTTTTTATAAATCATGATAGCTTAAACTGCTTCAGCATGCCTTGTTATAGCTTAGGCTGAGTTATCTACTGCTTACTTTCTGATGATTAAAAGATGTCATACTTAGAGAGTCAGATTCTGAAAACTTAGCTATTTTCAATGAAAAGCATTAAGATTGACCCAAAAATTATTTTTGCTTAGAAACAGATTTTTCCTCATTTTTCCCTTCAGCATGAGGGACTAGTTGTTTTCCAAAATACTTTCTCTGTAAAAACGTTTTGTAGCACGGAAGAATTGTTTGCATTGTTTCCTATAAACCTATATATTTCAGCTTACTAAAATATACATATCGTTAAGAGCTTAGGGATGTTCCAATACTGATACATCTCTGCTTTCTCTTCATTTGGTAAGGAAGAAACCGGCTTATACATTTTTTAAAGGTTAAAAAAATGCTTAGTCCTCCAGCGAGCATCTAAGAAATAAGAGCCTATTATCCCCCAGCTGAAAATGCACAGAGAACCCCAAGCATTAAAGGAGAAGGTGCCTGTCCTTCCAAAAGACACAATGCTCTCTGGGAAGGGCGCTCATCAGTTAAAAACTTCAAAGAGAAGCTTTATTCATAACATACAAAAAATGGTGGCTCGGTTTACTTTTTAACACCTCTGAGTTTGATCTGGATTGGATCCCAAGTAATTTGAAGTTATCAAATAACTGCAATGAGGACAGACTGAAGGGTCAGGGAAATATTTTGAGGACAAAAAAAAGATCAGAAGCAAACCCTTCAGAAATCAAGAAGCCTTGAAAAAAATAGCAAATTCTTCCACATATCTGACTTAGGGGATGAACATAATGTTTCTAGATCAGAGCAGCAAAGCAGATGAACTAAAGTGCAAGGACTAGTAAAAAGCAAAATGTTGATACTCTGACATAGAAAAGGAACCAAAACAGTACTTACTTCTTTATAATAATTGTATCCCCTCCTGTTCTGTTTCTGACCAGCAATATGACAGGTGATAAGAGAGACTATACCCAATGAAGTAATTTAGTAATCCTTAATTTTCTACTGATGCTGCGGGCAGAGACCATCAAGACCCCAAACTATGTGAATAAGTAATTTTTCCATTTGGAAAACCAGCAGACTTTCATAGAGCCAGTCAAGTGAAAAGGTGTCTGTAGCTAAATAATATCAATGACCTAAGCACAGACTTAACAGTTGCATTACTAGCTCTTTGGAAATGTTTTGGGTAACAAGTTTCTTAAAACCTAAAGCTTCATCATCAAATTCACTTGATTTACTTCTTGATCAACTGTTAGATGTGACATCACTGTTACTGTTGCACTATGGTCAAGACTTGGGGGTGATGGTTACTCCATACAGAGAATGATTAGTGTGCAAAACCCCCAGATGTCTTATCTATGCTACGTAGACATGGTCCGTAAGCAAAGAAGGATTCATGGAATAAGGGATGACTACAGTTAGAGAAATTACTTGTCAGTTCTGGGCTCTGAATACAAATTAGCTTCTGGCCATGATAGCTGAGAACTGGATTCTGGAGAACAGAATTTCTGTTGTAGTCCTCCCCATTGTGCTGTGGATAAGTCTGACATTCTATCAGGAACGACTAAGAAAAGAAATGAACCATCTGCTGATAGACCTTGTAGCTGTGCTCATCTGATGTGTATTTGTGCAAGAGTTCAAAGAAATCCGACGTGATGCTTTAGTGAGAAAATGGAGCAATATGGCAATGAAGGCTATGGCTGTTGCTCTGAACTATACTGGTAATAATCCAGGAATTCTGGACAAAGCTAAAAAATTCACAACCTACTAACAGAGTTTGTGAATAAATCCATGGTTGTCCTTTTGTTTATCTCTGCCAAAATTCAACAGATTTATCCATTCAAAAACTGCATGACAATGTGGACAGTTAAAAATCCTAAATATCTGGCTCTTGCCTTATGGAAGCAGCAAGGGATATGAATATATATGGAGAGATGAATTTGGAGGAAATAATAACACATGGTAAAATACTGGTACAGACATAGAATACTGCTTTTGGTAGTGGTGAAATATTTGAATTTACAGCAGGATAGTGAAGGACATTCTCAAAGGAATGTCTTTGGTAAAAATCATCAGGAAAAAGACAGATATCCAGCTCTTGTTTATTTATATTTATATCAAGTATCTAAATATTAATCTTCCCAGCTTCTATAAGGTTCTAAGCAATTTAATATTCTTCTGAACTTAATAGCAGAGGTTTTCAATCTTATCTTCTCAGCATTGGCCCCTATACTATTTCAGAAACTCTAAAGAATGATACGTGTTTTATTAATTGCATAGCCCTTCAAGTATTTAAGTATTTAAATTTTCAAGTGTGTCGCAGGCCTTCTGATAGTCTTTACTTTAGAAAGCAAATTGCACGGGAGGCAGTGTAGTGTTAACAGTTTAATTGTCAGAGAAGGTGAGAGAGAGCGCAAGAGAGAGCGAGAGAGAGCAAGCGAGAGCGAGCCCCGTTCGCTAAATCGCATGCCTTTTTGCACCGGCATGGGCAAACCGTTACATCATGTTACATTCATTATTAGTGGTTAAAATCTCTTACAACTATGTTAGCTTCTATATGATTTGCTGTAGATTATATCCTCGCATAAACACCAGGTGGCTGGATGCTTCTGTCCCAGAGGGTAAACAACCACATTCCGGCCTGTCCTCCCAATCTCTCAAGCACAGGATTTACGGCCGTGTTTACTTCTTTGATGTTTTCCCAGCTTTCTTTCCAAGGCCGCTGCATCCTTCGGTCTCGGCAGCTTTCGGTAACTCGGCTGCAGGGTAAGGGCCCCTGTTAGGGCCCCAACACAAGTGAATTTTCTCAGGCTCCCAATGGCAATCCATGACCATCAGAAATAGCTAATAATCGGATTTTAAATATTTTCCATGGATATGCAGCAAGTTTGAGAAATGCACTGCTCAGGCCAGCTCTGCTCCTGTATCTGACCTAAGAGTGCCTCTTGGGGGGATTATGAGGGTATTGAACACAGTATCAGGAGACTATAATTGGAAAATCAACGACTGCAGTGACACGTATATCGGAATGAGTATTTTTGTCACAGAAATCTACCAACTACATGACCTTTAGGACAGTGTAGCTGTGAAGGTTGTGTTTTTTTAACAAACAAATAAACAATCCCATAGAAAGCCTAAGATAAAATGAAGGAAATCTGTTGGGTTAAAAAAACCCATGAATTTTCTGATGGATGTCTATAGAACAGATTGGTGTCTCTCACTCTCTCTGCTGTTATTGACCCAAGTTTTTTTCCCATAGCGAGAATGAATCCTGCTACTACTTGTTTCTCAGAATTTTTTCTGTATCTTGCAGCTGAAGTTAGGAGAAATCAGTTTCATGGTACTTCATCAAAGCCTACTAGTGCAAAAAGCTTTTGGAAATTTGACCGTACATTAGAAGCAACCTGCAGTTCCAAGGTTTGATGTATTCTGAGACACCTGTACCTATCTACACTATTCAGCAATTAAACCATTAAATGCTGTATTACAATAAACCAATTGCAAAGTAAAGACACAGTAGAGTAATTCATAATGCAGCAGTTGTTGTGTCTTCTAGTCTCCAGTCACTGTTTAATCCTGGTGTAACTCTCAAGAAGACTTCCTGTGAAAAAACCCTACGTATATACTTGGACATGTTGAAAGAATTAATTATATACTAAGTTTCAAAAAGAGAGTGTAGATTCTTTCATAATTTTTCCATATTCAGTAGTTTATTTGCCTCGTCATAAATGCAAAAAGCAGGAAATGAAAAAGGAGAAATTGACGTCTGAACTTCTTATTGTAATTAAAAAAACAACTTGTTCCCGTGTTTGATAGGAAGAAGGTAAAAGACGTCGTTGTGGGATTGTGCAGTGTTAATGAGTGTGAGTCTATGAGGTTTATAACCTTTAGAAAGCTATAAAAAAGCTTAAAGTGAGTCTCTAAATACTTAAAATAGAGAGTATTTTTTTTGTTGTCCTATATATTCCCAGTCTTGGATAAGATAGAGTATGTTTAAGGCAAAAAATAATTGTCACCATATATAATGACTGTCTTTTAAAGAGGATTTCACGGTTGTGGGAAATTAAGTGGATCCCTGTTTCTGATAATTTTATGTAAGCAGTATACAGACCGTTCCTTTGTTTTTCCAATCTAGAGTACTGGGTCTCCTATGAAAACCCATTATGAGCAGAAAATTTAAATGTTGGAAAAACAATTTTAAATTGTGAAAAATGGTGAGTTATATGTCACAAAAGAGAGACATCTTCCTTAATAAGTGACTCAAATGCTGATGTCTGTGTAATTTTTTACTAATAGAGTTACAAATCAAAATACATAATTTTCACCCTCCAAGAAGATCTTTGACTCTTTGCATCTCAGATTAAACACAGAAAAAAATGTTGTAAATATGACAAATGTAATTCCCCTTTTAAAGAAAACATTAATGGAAGAAACTAAATCACTGTTTTAAGCACAGCCTTTGAAGTGAACATTGAATTTATAAATGTTATTGTTCTGTTAATGAAGAGAGGATGCACAGCAAAATAAATTAAAATGTATAGTTGAAACAGAAAATATTGCTTTCTTGTTAGCTGTACACAAACATTCATTACCCCTGATAAGGGAAGTTGAGACATTATTCAAATAACATATCGGTAGAGAACTAGAAATTTCACATGCCGATGCTGAGAATGACCATTCCATGTTTCCTTGTTCTGTCAAGAACTTTTTGATCTCATGTGGGAACAAAGGCTATTTTTTAAGTGATTCCTGTGGTGCCAGACATCATGTGAGTAATCTCATATTCATATTTCTTTTCATTTTGTATAAAAATGATATTTCATCCAAAATAGTGCCAAAGCAGACAAAAGATAAGTCCTGGCTTTGCCTCATTTCCAGACAGGTCTTTGATAAATATTTCAGGTTTGCGAGCACAGTATCTTGCTGAAAAACTGTCTTTTTGCCAAGTACCTTTAGCATTCTATTAACTTCAAATACCCTTTTAAATTATGCATGTCTTTAAGTACATACATGTATTTAGGTACCTAGACAGCTGGGTAGATTACAGGTCACTGGGAATCCAGTTGTTCTGGCAAAAAATGATCTTTCAAAATGCAGGATGATTAATAAATTTCTTGATGGCTCAGAACGATGTTGACTTTCTTAACAGGATATTAAATACACTAAATAACATTACATAGTGGTGCCTCACAATAGGTGAAAACAGTTTTGTGTAATTTCAAGAGTCAAAATAGACTCTCAAATACAAAACAGATGTTGTTGCTGTTTGAAACAACTTTCTTTGTCTTTTCTGACATATCCTCAGGACTCTCATTTTAATATTTGTAGAGGTTCCTTAGCTGAACTTTAATTTTTTTTCCAAGTTCTGCTATTTAGACTTGTGTTGGCTGTACAAATAGAAATAGAAAATACTGGACATGTAGTATTTTGCAGCTCTTCTTGTGTGTTTTCCCTTTTTATCTCTCTCTCTAATTGTGCATGTTTACTAAAACTGAGCATTTCCATGCATTGTCCTTGTGCTTCAGTGGGCTTGTTCTGTGTGAGAAAGGCCCTGCTTGGTTCACCATTGCGTGGGAATATTTTTCTGTGCCTCAGCAGCCTGGACTATTCTGAATTGAAATGTAATAAAGATGAGACATGTTCTCTGAGTATCCTGTGGTACAGGTTATGAGGTAAATGTCCTCATATCCTGAGGTAAATCATCTCTGCTGTAAATAAGAAATCAGTGAAAAGAAGCAGGCCTCCTCAAATTCTGATTGTTTTGTTTGGAAGCATTGAAAAATTCATCTTCCTTGATGCTGAGTCTGTGTGAGTTTAAGCAGGGTGGCTTCTTGGTAGCTCAGCACAACATCTTTAATATTCCTTAATATATAGTGAGAGTGGATACATGCAGACTCCATTATGGGTTTTTGAAAAGCAGCAATAAACTCCATTGCATATTCTTAGTCCAGAGCAACTAAATCATAGTATCCCAGAATCACAGAATCTTCTGAATTGAAAGGGACCCTCGAGGATAATTGAGTCTAATTCCTGGCCCTGCACAGGACATTACCAAGAGTCACACCATGTGTCTGAGAGTATTGTCCAAAAGCTTCTTAAGCTCTATCAGGGTCAGTGCTGTGACCACTTCCCTGGGGAGCCTGTTCTCTACCACCCTCTGGGTAAGGAATCTTTCTCTAATAAGCTCAAAAGTGTTTAACAGTTTTCCATGTCAGATATTTCTCATTGTAGAATACAATGCCTTTTGAACACATAATTTTATTACAATCTTTGCAACAATAGCTGTTGACAAACATCCACCCATGTTTGTCTTGATAATATACTTTATAGGAGGATATATTATATTTTCAAAGTTGTTTGTAAGGACCTGCTCCAGAAAACTGCACTATCGTGTTTAATCATAAGTCTAAATATTTCTGTTATTTCTTACATCCTAAACACAAACTGATGAAATATTTTGCTTAGCCTGGATACAAGATGATTAATTATTAATCTGCTCATTGCACTGACCAGTTAAAAACAGCCTTAATAGTTTCCCTAGTTATATCTTTCAAACCTTGTCCAAATATTTGCAGGGGTTTTTGCCAGTCTAATGACTGCAGTAAAATGAGGACTCTGTCTTCTGTTTTTACCTAAAGTACTTTTCCTGCACTGAAAACAATCAAATGATGTATAATTTACCTGTGTGTGAATGAATATTACAAGCGCAAAAAGCTTTCTATATTTCTTTGCCTAAAATTTCTCCGTAACCTTCCATATCAAAATCCTCCAGTGCCTTTCTTTCAAATACTCTTACCAACATTTTAATAGGTTTTGGGTGATTTATTTGTTTGTTCATTTGGGTGTGTTGTTTTGAGTTTTTTGTTCTAAGACTCTTTAGAGAAAAAAGAATAAATTATTTTGGATTTTGGTTGTTCACCATTGTGTAAGCTAACCCTGGCTCAAAATAGAAGCCCACATTAGATATGCAGATAGAACAAAGGTTTAGAGTGAAAGCAAGATGAGTTCAGTAGCAGATTGGGATGTTCAAACACGAAAAACCAACCAGCCAAAATTTACAGATACTAATCACTCCTGAATCCAATGGAAGGCAGCAAAAGAGCTATCAGACTCCCCTAATTAAGAAAATCTGTCTCTGTTTAAAAAGGATACTTGAAAAGTTATTTTTAAGCTGTGTGCCATGGAGCATTTTTTCATGGATAGCAAAGGATAACCACTCAGTTGCAGCCTGATTGGACATAGAAAAAGTGTTATGAAGAAGTGAACAAGCCAAAATCACTTGCACAGGCCGGGCAGGCATGGGGATTGTGAGCAAGGAAACAGAGGTAATGGTTGGCTTTCAGAGCAGGCTTTTCCTATAGATGGATGATGAAACAAAATTCTTAATACTGGGCATCCGCTCAGACCAGTACGCTCACATTTTTTCATACCAGAAATAGTGAAATTATGCTAAAATTTGTACATTCATGTCTGCTAGCTAAATACTTTACAGAACAAGACAGATATTGAAATCACATATTCCACAGAGTACCTTCTAAGGTGCGGTAATCATATTTTAAAAACTAATGCTGTTTCAAAAGTATGGTATAAAGGAGACCTGTCACATTACAAATTTAATTCAGAATCCATTTTCCTGTGGCAATGTAAGTTTGTCATAAACTACAAATCAGACCTGAAACAAAAAGGAAATACTCAGGAACAAAATTTGATAGAGCATGTCTACAGGCTGTTGCAATCATAAAAGCAATTGCATACCTTCAATAATGTAAACAGGACATGAAGCATCCTTGTTATTACAAAAGATTCTGGAGGACCGTCCAGTAAGAAAAAATCATCTTTACGTAAGCTTGTGTCTGTGTAATTGCTTTCTTCAAATTCTTCCTGCATGGATAACTGTTCCTCTTGGCTTAAGTGTCAATCAAAAGGCATGACTGAGTCAGAAGTCTAAAACTGTGTTATGGTTTTGACGTAATAGCAGACTGCACTGAGACTGATTACCTCTGGTGAGAGCACAAATTGCTGCAAAACTGCCCTGGATTCGTAAGTGTGCAAAGTCCACACAGTCGATGAGCACACCACTCCCTCTCCTGCCCTTCTGTCAAGCAGGCAGATAGCGCAGGCTGAGCGGTTGTCCTGGATGTCATTACACCTCCCACAGATCCCCACAACGCCTGCATTTATTCTTTCCTTTGTTCTGTACAAATTCAATAAATTACAAATGATGTGGCACTAAACGGACTGTATGAATTCTTTCAATTACTTTGATTCAGTTAGTTTCTTTCCATGTCAGGCTCATCTGAGTGATAGCATAGTAATATTCACATGCTAGTACCAGGAAAAGTAAGTAGGAATTTGAAATAAAATTTTAATAACTTTATGGATTTTTGAACCCTATCCAGAAAACACCACATTTTTTTCACCTTATCAAGTAACAAAGTAATTAAAGGATTTTCAGTAACACTTCACTGGTAGTAAGTTTTTAAAAGCGAGGCGAATTAGATACCAAAAGCATCCAAAATCTTTGTCTTCCTTGGAGATGGAGATCTATACAATGTAAAAATCTCAATAATGAGGCATCATCTGTACAAACAAAATTTTTATTTTTCTGAGCAAATCGACCTATGAAATGGTAACTTAGATTATACAGTAAACACCAATAACACTTTTATTAATATTAGTAGGAATTTCATTCTTCGGAATACAATTATTTGAAACCAATGTACCATATGTCAAATTTCTTCTTCAAAGATCTCTAGGTATATGAAGTACCACTAAGGTGTTTGTATATTTCCCATTGCGTATACAGGACTTTAAAAATCTCATTGATTTACATGCAGAAAGAATCATTATAAATGCTGCTGCATTTATCAAAAAGTGCATTAACAGACACAGGTTTCTAATTCATGAATAAAAGATCCTCGATTTATTTTCTTTTCATATGGAAGGAGAAGAGGGAGAAGGAAAGGTTACTTTTCGTACATCTAAAGAAAGCAGTAAAACACTTTTAGAAAGAAAATTTGTTGCTCAAAGCTTTCAGTGAAAAAATAATCATGGATTATTATTGTAATAAAAAGAAAAAGAGGGAGAGGGTATGAGATTTTATAGGTGGAGAGAAATGTATTTCAGCTATAAAATGTTGTGTATTACAAGCACGGGATGCATAGGCCTTGAAGAAACTTGTCACACTTTTTGCAGCATATCAAATCAGAAACCACTGGCTCATGGGCCATGCACCTGAAGTCACAGCAATCATTGCTGTGCTTTATGCTGCTACCACTGCCTCTTCTAGGTATGACAGCTTTTTACCTTCATGAACAATCTGTCACCTCAGTGAAAGAAATCAAGCTTGTGAAGAAAACGTTTGGATTATTTCTTCTTTTTTTTTTTCCTTTATGACAGCAAGCAATCTGCTGTCAGTGCAATTTCACCAGTACTATCCTTGTCACTCTGGGGGAAACAGCTGTTGCCTCCAAATATACCCTGCACATTCTTAAGTTTTATCTCAACATCTGTATCATCTGTGTTAGAGAGGCTTTATTGCCTATGCAGAAAAGTATGTTTTCTGAAAGGAGGTTGAAAGTAACAAACCTGCAGTTTTGTGAGCATACTGTGCTTTGAAAAAAATGAGTTTTTTAAATAGTTAAAAACGCACAGGTTCTAGAGGGCAGGTACAGACTAATTAAAACACAGCTTAAAAAAAAAGGGGAAAAGGAGGGAGCAAAAATTTATACCATTTCAACAGCAAAACCTATTCCCATACAAGCTGCTCAAGTACCTGAATTTGAATTATAAGCCTAGATGAAATTATGCTCAAAAGAATTATCAAGGTTTCTTTTTTTCTCGTGATCAACAAATCTACAAAAGGTTGTCAATTTTGTCCTTCCTGCCCCTAACTGATTGTAGTTTTGCATAAACTGATTGGAATCTTGAAAATTATATCATTTAAATGTACAGTGATTGGACAAATGTTGTGGAAATAAGTCAGAATGTTTTCATTTCACCTCTCCATTTCTTTCGTTTCCAACAAAGCAGAGAACAGTAAATTATAAAAATTTTCTCTGACTTTGATTGGTGCCAGTTATCATAGGATCACAAAATGTCGTCAGGTTAAAATATTCTAATTAATCTAAAGTCACATTTGAGAAGACATATTGGTATGTATGTTTCTTTCTCAGGATGGACAAACACGTCTGAAAATTGAATCAGCATAGAAATTGTCATGTGATATGTCTTAGCATATATCTCTTGAGGCTAGCTGAACATTACTTTCCTTCCTGATTCTCCAGGTGACCATTTTTGACTTTATCTTCTTTGCAGTAGTGTAGGACTGTTCCACTTGCCAACAAAAGTAGGAGAGTTTTAAGCAGATGAAATAGTTTGTTGACCTTTGGGGAAATGCTTACACCCTGGTCTCCTGAGGGTTTCCCTTTGCACAGATGTGTGAGTGATTGTGCCTGTGTGAGTGATTTTGCCGGTTTGGGGTTATTGTCCCGTGCACATATTTGGACAGTTTGAGGAAACTTGAATCTCTGATAGGGGTGAGGAAGGTCCATCTACCTCCCCATTGCTGCATTCAGAGCAATAGTAAGTTGCTTCCAGAGGAATGCTGATAGTGTATAAACGAGAAATATTTCTCCTTCCTACACAAAACCCTGTGTCAATGAAAGCCTTCACTAATCCCCTTAAGAAACAGAAAAAAAAAACCTGTGAGGAGGAAAAAAGGACTGAAGACACAGCTAGAGACACCAATGGTGTCAGTTCTTCCTAGTACTTTGGAAATACAGCAAGAAGAGTTATTCTGGCTGTGGTTAAGGAACCTTTGAAGTTTCCCTACAATGTCAATAGGGATTTGCATCCAGGCTAGAGAGTCACAATTTTCATGGTGTTTACCTCATGTAAATGAACCCTTGGGATGAAGAAGGCAACTCAGAGCCTTGCAGGTGATTTGGTACTGCATCATCACTGTATAGATAGTTTAGGAGAAATCCATGATGTCTGAAAGAGAGCCAAATCCAAGTTAAAAAAAAAAAATATTTCTTCTGTTAATTGTATCATATTTTTGGCTTAACACATTTTAAATATTAACTTTTGGGGTTTTGTTTCTTTGTTTCTTTTTTGTTTGTTTGTTTTGCTGTTTTCCTTTTAATAGAAGCTTTTTTGGGGGTTTTATCATATTATTAACTTAAATCCTGAAATGTTTCCGAAAAAGCAAGATAAGAAAACTTTATCAGAAGATATATTTTCAGCTTTTGTAGTTAAATTGTAAATAAAATTCTGGATTATTCTGTTTTTCAGACAATCATATAGACCTACAGTGGTATAATAACTCTAATAATGACATTGTATAAATACATTCATTGATTTTTTTTTTTCCCTGAGTAGATAACTGATCAGCAAGGTAGTGTGTCAGTGCACAAAATGTGTATTAGCTGGAAAGCCATAGGCAAGAAATGCTGCATTTGAATAGGAGTTCCCACAAGAACCTGTGTTGGCTCCACTAACGCAGACTCTTAGAATTACCCTGGGATTTTACAGTACTCAGATATGTGCAATGGTGTGAATCAAATTTGTTTCTGTTGATATGAACCTTAAATGGCTTTCTACACCCTGTCTCTTGGTATATTACTGCGCGTCCCCATTATATTGTACATGTAGCTGTTTTTAATCCTTTCTGAAAATGAAATTGCAGAATTTTTGTGAACACTTGCATTATTCTGTTACTGAAACAACTGCTGCATGAAGCAGATGCTAGCAGCAATGGCAGCAGCAGCAGATGCTGTGTGCTGGGAGGCATGTGAGACTTGTGAGGTCCGCAGGGAGTATCTGAGGGGATTTCTAAGTTGCTATCTCCCTTAATTTGTGTGTGTGTAGGGACAAATTGGCAGCTGAAAGGTCTCACAAGAGAGGCATGTGACAGATGGGCAGTGTCCTCATTACCAGTCTAAATGGTGGGAAGCTGCATATAACCTGCCCAGATGGATCACCAGCAAACAAAGCAGGCACAGATAATGGAAGTGGCATGGCAGTGTTCATGGCAGTTCTTGTGGAAAGGTGTGCAGAAAGGGCTGTGCATTCTGCCAGTTGTTGGGTTGCCATGTGCTCTGCTCACCCACTGGTTTAGGTTGCAAACGTCGTAGTCAACTCAGCAAACTGTGACTGTGCAAGTCTATCCAGCAGCCTGAGATCTTCAGAGAATAAAGGGTTTGTTATTCTGTGTTTTTTATGGCCAAAGCACGGTGGTAGAGACAACTTATTGGTGTCTGCAGCTGACAGGAGCCAGGTCCTGCAATGGGTGGAGGTGTCACCTGGACAGACTTATTAGGGAAGCTGCTGTTTATGTGCAGGGCCATAAAAACTGTATGGCTGCCCACTGGGTAGAAGAAGGTGGGAGATACACCTGCTCGAAATGCGGTATGGTGGAGTCACTCAAGCAGTGGGAGGAGCAGCTGCAGAAGGAAGTAATCAGGTTACACTGTATAAAGCAGAGAGGAACAGAAAGAGGTAATTGTCTGAAACAGGAAGAAATAGTAATGACCCATGGCACTGACTCCCAAGGACTACCAAATGATGTCAACAGTGAACAGACAACACCTTGGAGGAGGAGGGGCCATGGTCTTTGGTGACTCGTGGGAAGAGGATAACACTTCAATCTCTCCTAATATGTACCAACTAGCAAAATGTATGAAACCTTTATAGTTGCCAAGATTAATGGGCAAGATTCAAGAGGAGAAACCATACCTTCGTCTTGTAATTAAAAGTGTGAAAGAAAGTGGTGAATGATGGTGGTGGGTGACTTCTGAGGGGCACAGAGACATTCGTCTGCAGAACTGATATACATTTAAGGGAAGTTTGCATTTTGCCAGGAGACATGATCCAGTTTGCTGTAGAGAGACTGCCACAACTGGCTAAAAGCGCAGACTATTATCCTCTACATCTTTTCCACATCAGCACAAATGCAAGCAAAACTTATGGCAAATCACCAGGATCTCAGATCTCTCAAGGCCCAAGTGAAGGGACAGATGTCCAAGTGATCTTCTGCCCTATCTTGCCAGTCAAGAACCAGGGTACAGTTGACGTATTATGCAGATCAGTGTCTGGCTTTGTGGCTGATGTTGTTGTTAGGTCATTGTTCTTTGAAGAATACAGCCTTTTGGATGGAGACGGGGTCATCTTATCTAGAGGAGGCATGAAAATCTTCATTAGCAGATTGGCTGAGTGAATTGTGTCTTAAACTAAGAAACTTGGGGTTGTGGTCCACAGCTGTGACACCTGTATATCCACAAATCATGAGGTAGTTGAATGCACTACCAAAGCATTGAAGAATGCTCGCCAGCTCTTTCCAAAGGCAAGAGTATTACATGAAGCCTGCTTAGGTGCAGGTATACCAGCACACATAGTCTGGGCAACAGACAGCAGGAACTGGAGACCTGTGCCCAGTCTGAGATTTTGGACATCATATGAATCACAGAAACATGGTGGGAAAAGGCACGTGATTGGATGTCCATGATGGACGGCTATAAAATCTTTCGGAAAGATAAGAAAGGAAGAAGAGGAGTTGGAGTTGTGCTTTATGTAAAAGAGAAATGTGTGTAGAGGTATGGAGGTATGAAGACAATGACAGTTCTTGGGATCAAGACTGAAATGATTGTCACCATGTGGGAATTTTTTGTTAGATATCTGTTACTGACCTCCCAGTCTGAGTGACAAGGCCAACAAAATCTTTCTTCGACTGCTCAAAAAAGTCTTGGGTCAGTAGAACCTTGTCCTCATGACTGATTTCTGTTACCTTGACACTGTTTGGTAAAACATAGCTCTTCCAATTACAAGATGTTCAACAGATTAATGGAATTCATTGAACCTCTTTCTGATACAGATACTGGAAATGCAGATTAGGGACAGGGTGTTGCTGGATTTACTGCTCATAAACTGAGTAGATTTAACTTGACAGCATAATTTCAAAGGGTAACCCTGGATACAGCAACCACAACATTGTGGCTGGATTTCAAAATCCTACTGAACACACTGAAAATCAGTAGTAGAGAAAACACCCCAGGTTTTAGAAGAGGTAACTTCAATATACTGAGACCCAGCTGTGAAGGAGTCCGTGGGAAGCAACCATGAAGGGCAAGGTAGCTTGTGTGTGCTGAGATTTATTCAAGAGCAGCCTCCTGAAAGCACAAAGGGAAGCTGCAAGGAGGTTGAAGGTTCTCTCTTCACAAGGAACCAGATGGACAAGATCAGGGGAATTGGGTATAAGTTGCACTGAAAGAAGTTTCATTTCAACATAAGAAAAATTTTTTACAGTAAGATCGATCATTCAGTGCAACAACCTCCCCAAGGGACACAATAAAGTCTCCATTCCTGGATGTTTGCAAGATGGGATTGGTCAGAGATAGATAGTTGGATTGACAGATAGATAGATAGATAGATAGATAGATAGATAGATAGATAATGTGATCCAAGCTCCATTTCCCACAAAAAACTGGACTAGATGATTACTTGAGATCACTTCCAACCAGGTCTGTTATATATTTCTATCTACCTACATCCCATTCCTCTGTTTTCAAGGGAGAGAAATGTGGTACTGAACATCTGCTGTTTTATAGGATATGTTCAAAAATGTGTAAAACTTATTATTCCAACATACAGATCTCTATTTTTTATATCTTCAAATAACATATGAATTTGCCAGACTAGATCTACTTTTGTATTATGTTTAAGTCTGATTTGGATACGTTCCTGGAATCTGAGCATGTGAGAAAGAGAAATCAATCACTGTAAACAAATATAATTTGTTTATTTAGTCCTCTAATAGGGTTGCCTTCGTCTCAAAGTCAGTTAACTAGATGTTTAATGGAATGAATATGGAGGAATCAATATAGGAATCCATATTAATGAAGCCCCTCCTCATTGGTTTGGTGAGTTTCTTAGGAGGTAGAAACACCTGTGTTTGTCTCGGTGATTAAACTTCTGAAGATTTTGATAAAACAGAATTCAACACTAATTTTTATATATATCCTTTCATCAGCTGAAATAGTCATAAGCAGAAATAACCAGACTTATCCCAGCATATCCAATAATGCTTCCCCCATCTTACAGAGAAAAATTCTTCCTCATTGCGAAATGGAGTAATCTATACTTATGTTTTGCATCTACATCTCACTACTTAATTAATCTGGATACATCTATTCCTGTCCGGGAAGCAGTACAATTGTCTTTCAGGCATACATTCCTCACTATCTTGAGGAATGATTCTAATATTTTTTTCTTCTATTCAAGATATTCTTGTTCAATATGCACCTATGCATTTCTGAATATATATGAACATAACAATTCCTCATACACTGGAACACTTACAACATCATCTGATAAAAAATATATATGCAACAAATAAATAGTGCTAAAAAATTTCACTTGGAAAAAAAAATGTTACATGCAAAAATGAATGTGCTGTGGATATTGCTGCAATTAGCATTTTCCTGTAAATGTTGTAACCCAGGGAAGTTAATTGGAAATTATGAATATTCACCCCTATAACTATTTAAAGAAAGAAAGATTATGGAATGGTTTCATTGCTTTTGGAAAAAATATTTTTTATATCTATAAACGACAAATTCATATAGCAGCACTTTCAACGACAGTAAAACTCTTATACTTGGTAATTTCCCAGTGGTTTGCTGGATTTTTGATGACAGTCCCTTCCAAGACATGAGAAATTTTAGATTTCAGGCACATCTGTATCAAACCAGTAACATAAGATACTCCCGGTTCATTCCTCATAAGCTCAATTATTATTTTTTATGTTCAGACTTATTAACTAAGGTTATAAATCAATGCACTCAGAATTTTGAAACATGAATTACTTGGAAGCTGAGAAGCTGTACCATTTATCTTGCTTGTGAAGATTATCATGCAGTCTTTAAACACACAGTCCAGCAATCAATGGGCACTTTTCCCCTTTAGTGCTTCCAGGCTGACCTGGCTTAAAAATATATCAGAATAGCTGAATCCAGGAGGATATTGCCTATATGCTTCAGGTCAACTTGTTGAACAACCCAGAGTTTATGAATGAATGTGCCAAACACTGCTTTGGTCTGGTGGGAGAAACAAGAAGAAAGAACGATGCTTCAGCTGAAGCAGCCGAGCAATTTTTGGTGGCAGCTCTGCCACAGGGCTTCTGTGGGATCCTTGACAAATGATTAAAACTGGTCTTTGCAGTATACATTACATGTAGTTTGTTCTCCTCCAGGAGATGATTTGTAGAAGTGTTTACTAAGGAAAGCCACAAAGTGGCTAAAAGTATAAGTAACCTGAAAAATCAAAGCACAGATTTTCAAAAGATGAAAGGTATATCAAACCATACTGACCTTTACACAGCTGAGGAGAGACCACTCCCAATATTCTGACATCCACATGCCACAATTTGGATATGCACCTCTCTGTCAGCATTCAGTGCATATTCAGTTCGGAAGCCAAATGAGTTTTTTTACCCTGAGAACAAAAAATTAAATTTAGGTACTCAACAGCTATCAGGAGACTTTCATTGTTTAGAGCAGTATGCAAATCAAAGTAGAATAATTTTTGAACCCTTGGTTCATAAAGTCGTGGAAGCTGAAAATACCCACCAAATTCTTACTGGTATCAGTCTCAGTTGTACAGAGTCTCATACTTCTATCTTCATTCCCTCAAAGTTCAAGTGAGTCCAAGTAAAATCATCAGAATTAAATATGGATTTCCCCTCATCAGATTTACCAATGGAAGTATGGTGCAAAGTTTCATGCCTGGGCACACTTAAACATCAGCTTTATATTATCTAAAATCCACTCGTGGATTTTTGTCTCAACTGGGTAAAATGTCCTATTCTGTTTCAAAGCCAGCAGTATACATCTTTAAAGTCTCGCATCAGCCAACTTGCTACACCTGAGTAGTAATTTGTGTATTTATTTAATATAGAAAGCCAGAAAATACTGGTTCTATGGGGACACCGCCGTCTAATTTAAACAGAAGCAAAATGACTGTCCTCTAGAAAGGACAGTCACTGCATAACTTCACAATATCTCCGAGTTCAATCACCTCCCCATCCCAACCCTATCTCTTCACAGTGCTCAATTTCTCATTGCTCTGTGTGGAAGAAGCACTGATCTCACATTTCTGTAAGACCAATCCAATTTTGACCGATCCAATTTTAACCTCTCTTTGCATTCAGCTTCAGTTGAAACCAAAATGTTCAACTGTGCCATAGCTCATGCATGACAAGCCCTCATCTAACTGCATTAGTTCCAGTCATTTGTGATTTGGACATCACTCTTGATCTATTCTGACGTTTCATGCACAGCAGCCAGCAGGGAAATGGGAAGGCCATTTCAGCATTATCGTTCAGATTCTAGATAGCAGAGTTTATATTCAATGTTACTTCAACACCACGGAGTTCATTCCACTGTGATGAGACATGCTATTTCTAAATTCACCAAAGCTGTACATTGCAGTAAATAATAATGTTCCCTTAAGGAAAAGAAAAATAATAAAATTAAGCTCTCAGGCTGATGTATTCCCTTAATAAATGACAAAACTAACTTCTCAAATGTAACAATAAGATCAATACTTAATATGGACAATCAGATCTCAAATTATTTAAAAATGAAGAGGAATTAGAAAAAAATATCGCCATGGTACTATCTCGTACTTGTTCAAGTCTTATAAGGAATGTGAAAAGAATGTGTTCTGATCATGTACTACACCTTAAAAGTAGTTATGTATCCATTAAATGCTTTATTTTGTTTATGCTCTAACAGCCTGTGATACACCCTCATCTGTCAATGTCTCACTACAGAGCAATCATGAGGCTTATCTAATGAACGATAATGACTTTCTTATTCGAAAAATAGTAAATCTGTATGTCATCAATTAAACTAAGGTAACTTAATCCACAATTTATTTAATTAACTTTATCAATTAAGACAGATTTGGAAATTATATAAGTTGAAAATCTCATGTTGTAAATATACAGTGCAATCATAATGAACAATTAGTGTATGATAGAATTTGATTAGGGTGGTTAAAATCAATCTACAGTCACAGCACAAAAATTTAATTGAGGATGAAGGTAGTTGAAGACAGAATAATCAACACACATCCAGAAAGATTTGCCAGCTATCTTCAATCTACCTGTACCAGAAAATATGCAATCATCAGTAAATATGTGGCAGTTCTCATCTGTGAATTTCTTAATTCCAGGAGTGTAGGGCGTATTGAAAGCATTGAAGTGAAATCCTGAAAGCAATCCAGGTGTAGCTTGTTGATTCAGTTTACACAAAATTAAATTGTGAGCGGAACAAATTATTTCTGCACATGCTTATGCATTTGGCTTACACAGATCCATGATAGAGAAACTGAAAATTAACCTTCTTTAAGTAGACCAGGTAATTGACACAGAACCTAAAATGGAAGGTATTTTGTGTCCTGTATTACATCTCAGTGTTTTAACATTTCTGTTCTTTCTTAACAAGGAAAACACAACATATATACCATTTTCTTTTCCCCATTGAAACCTATCTTCCTTATTACCAGATGCATTTAGAAAGGAAGATCAACAATCATGAAATCTGTTATTCAGGACCATTCAAAACAGTGTATTTGATGGGTTGTAAAGGATAAAGGAATGAAACAAACTTACTATGAAGGTGACAAAAAAGTAAACATGCAGTCCATATTTAGAATATAAACATTGTAACCTCTAACAAATATGCTCACTTCTTGTCAATGAAATCTATTTTGACATCTTAAAACTTGGCCATGAAAATAATAAGAATTGTGCAGCCATCTTTGACATTGGGGTGTGCAGGTGTCTCACTTTTTACCTTTCCCAAGATGGAAAGGATTACACCATTATGACTCCTGTTCAGACAAGCACTTCAGCCTGTGTTTCTCCCCCAAGAAGACTAAACTGGAAGAGTAAGAGTTAGAGAATTCTACTTTAAAGTTATTTTTCCCAAGAATGGGTAAAAAGCCAGATTCAAAGTCCATTGATACTACAAATGCTTCCTTCAGTCTCATGGTTCAATGTATTTTACTGCTCTCTACTACTGTTTCAGCTTTCTGCTTGAACCTAGACGGTTTCCAACAACATAGTTCACCATCTCCTTTCATCCACTCTCTTCATTTCTAATTTTCCTCTTTCATCATAGTTTATTGAGCCCTGCCATTTGTTGTAGGAATTCATGGTAGTAAAGTCTGGACTCAGGTGCACAGTTAAAGTATTTTAGTTGAAACAGAAAAGCTGCAGCTGCCAGCTCCATGTTTGAATAATTTGTGCTCCAGACTTTCCCAAAGCCATATGGGAAGCAAGGCAGAACTGAAGCTGAAGCCCAGTGACAATAACATTTGTGTAATGTCCTTACCACAAGCAGCCCTCTAGTACTACACAGTTATACTATGCTTTCCAGGAATCAAAAGAGTTGGGAAGATGGGAATTAATTCAGGCTTTTTTCCTGTTTTGTTTGAGTAGTTTCTCATCTTTTCATGTTTGTTTATCCACCTTACCTGCCCCACAGATCATCTGTGTTGTATCAGCTGAACCAACAGTTGTGGTGGCCGGGGACCCAGAGAGCCCAGGTACAGAGGAGGCCCGCTGGTGGACAGGCTCCAAAGTGCAAAACTCTCCTTTACCTCAGTGAGAAAGGCCTCTCCCATTGACCCTATGGAGATTCTGTCTGTCTGACTGGCCAACAGACAGACGCCCCTTGCATCCCTTAAGAGGATGTAATCCAGCCCCCACTCCCTGGCCTCCTTATCCCCACTGGCTGTTGCTGTATTACCCCATCTCCCTGCTATATCCCTATATAAGGTTATCCCAAACAGAAGTGTGCCCCTTGCTGCCTCACCCCTTGCCTTGTCCTTTCCCTTGCACCCTTGCCTCCTTGCCCCCTTACTCCCTTGCCTCCTCCCTTGCCTCCTCACCTCCTTCTCGTCCTTGGATTGCATCGGAACAGGTAAGTAATAAACTTCGGTGCTCTATGCGAGGGCC
>VZTF01007753.1:151034-253257 GCA_013397755.1 Cnemophilus loriae
ACTGGTGAGAGAGCTGGCCTGCGAGGTGCCAAGAAGCACCGCCAGGGGTTCCTTAGCTAAAGATTCCCCTTGGAACAAGCAGCAGCTGCTCCATCAACACCCACACAGCGATTCACCTGCGCACAGCTTTTTCTGCTGCGATGCCTGTTTCAAGAAGCAAGTGGAAAGGCAGAGCTTCAGGGAGAAGTTTGGACTAAGTCTAATAAACTTACTCAGGATATAAAAACTTTTCATGGATAAAAAACCAAACCAAACCAAACCAAACCGAACCAAAACAACAAAAAAAACCCAGAAAAAAAAAATCATTAAAAACACTTCTTATGCATTGTCTTATATAATAATATTAACAGTAGTAGTAGTAATAACAGTAGCAGTAGCAGTAGCAGTAGCAGTAGCAGTAGCAGTAGCAGTAGCAGTAGCAGGAATACCATTGCCACTCCCTGAAAGAAAACTTTATTTAGTTATTTTTGTTTCTTTGCTGTTTCACAACTGATATTTTGCATGGTTTTTAATCATCTTAACTGGCCCTAGGTGATAGCAGAGAAATTCCCTTCTTGTACTCTGCAATGGCTTTGTGTTCACAAAACCTAAAACATGGCAGTCCTCAAAGTTAGTATGCTGCATTGTTTTCAAAATAACTAGATGTACACATGCTTTATTGTCTTGACCTCTACGCTGCTGTATTAGTATATATAACTATATGAGGCACAAGAACATCTGCTAAGTCACAACCATACAAACTGGATTGTCACTTGCAATCCAGGTTTGCAGCTCTGCCTAACCATGAAGAGCATAATTTGGGATTATTCCATTTCAACCCGATACACAATCATCCTGACATATTAATGTATCATAAAATTTGTTTTAAGAATTGACAGTGTGACAGCAGAAGTGTTTGTAAACCAGGTTTTGTTTTTCCTAGGATTATGTCTGTCGCAAGACATTAGGAAACTATTTTAGTGGTAGCTTTTATTTTAAATGACATATGCAAATGATACAATATTTGTATATACTATGGTATTTTGATAGATTAAAAGACCTTGAGATTGCACAGTTTGAAAGTTTATGCAAAGAACAGCCATTAATTTTCATTTATTTTTCAAAGGTAGAAGAGATCAAACCATATGGTGAAGTCTTTTGTTTACACATCATACATAAAGGCATAAATAAGAAAGAAGAAGGCAGCTCTGAAGTGCAGCTATTTTTGTTTGTTTTTTTTAATTATCTTACAAAAATATCTGAAGTTTAGGATTCTTTCAGATACTGAGAGTGATTAAAATATGACCTTAAAGTCTCAAATTTTTTCTTTACTATCTAAATTTCGAAAATAAAATTTTCCACTTGGTAATCCACCACTTAAGAAGCCACCAGAGGTATGAGAATTTTTGAGCTCTCTTACTTGCAGTAACAATTCCTATATTTTCATTCCAGAAAAACCAGTAAATCTCAGAAATCAAGGTGACATTTAGAAAATATTAGAGATTGCTTAAACTTGGATGTTATGTTAGCTGCTCTTAAAGATTAATTATTTGATATCTAGAGATCTAATGATAAAAAGAAAATACTCTTCCTGTATTAGATCTAAGAACACAGGCTTTCTCTGATTTTATGCTACATTTTTCTCCCATGTCAACCTGTCTAAATCATCCCCGTCAACAAATACCAACTTACCAGAATTTGCATGTTCAAAAAGATGGAGTATTATTTGTATTGTAATTGTATTATTTGTAGTGTAACCCATTTTAGTTTGATGGCTAACTAAAACATACATCAATATTTATGTTTATTTTGCTGACAGCAAGCAATTCCTCAATGACTAAATACTTTTAATATACTCTTTCTAATAGCAAGCTTTCAAAATGGTTTTTAATTGATTTAGTTCTCATGCTTTACTTTTTAAAAATTATTTAGTTTGTATAATTATTGGAGTTCTAATATTCCTTTAAAAGGTACCTTAACAAAAATCCTAAATAAAAAGAAATAAAGAGTAATGCATCTATTAACATTAACAATTGTACTCCACGTATGTAAGACATTTATAGTAGATCAGTGTTTGGTTTAGTCTTTCGACAGAGAGTGGTTTGAGTTCACAATATGTTGGTACATTACAGCATTCCAATATTTAGAGGGTTGTTACAGAGAGAATTAAGGCTCTTTAGAAGGAGTCACATGAAGAAAACAAGGGGCAATGGGTACAAGTTGCATTGGAAGAGGTTTTATCTCAACATATGAAAGAACTTTTCCATTAAGAGCAATTATTCACTGGAACACTCTCTCCAAAGCATGTGGTAAAGTCCGCATTACTGGAGGTTCTCAAGATGGAACTTGTCAGAATGCTAAATCTCATCTAGGATCCCTTTCCCATGAAAGGCTGGACCAGATGATCTTTCAAGCTCCCTTCTAACCTGGATTATTTTACCGTTCTATGACAAGACTCTACGAATAATTATTTAAATGAAGAATAATTATTTAAATGAATTTAAATGAAATTTTTGTAGGTCTAGACCTCAAATATAGGTGAGGATACATGCAACCAACATCATCCGTTTCCTGATAACCGAATACACTGTTTTGTACAGAATGTATATATCCTGCTCTACTGTTACTCTACTTTGGATCTTTCAGTTTTTCCTCCTCCGTCTTCATACATGCAACTAATTCAGCACACATAAGATCTATTTCTTTTTCCCCTCAATACCCAGTGTGTAGTTTTATTTAAAAGAATATTCTTCAAGAATATGGTGTAATGCAAAATCATTATGATAATACATTCTGAAAATATTCTCTGTGACAATTTTCAGAGAAGGAAACAGCTGAGCACATTCCTCCTCTTAAAAGTATTTCTTTCTCCCAGGTTTTCAAGAAGCATAGCGTTTTCACATGATTTAAAGTGGCCCTTTGTCAAGTTCTATTTACAGTCTTTCTATTAACCTTTGTGATTAGATGCTTATAATCTGAATTAGCCATCATTGTTATGGACATTCTAATGCTGGGGTATATATGCATCCATCTCCTTGCATGAGCAAATGTGTGATTATGCCGTCAGTTTAGCTACATTTTTGTGGCAGAATGTCAGAAATTATCTGTGTTTTTATGGGGAAGCAAATCACAATGATCTCTCTAGCCTAATAGGACTGTTTTCCAGTTTGACCCCTTCCTCCTGTTTTTGGGTAGGTTTTGTACCTGGGCACAATGTAGCATGTCACCACATCAGAATACTGGAGTTATATCCAGCATAGAAGCAAGCAATAGGTCAAAGCAGCGCAGAAGTAGCCACTTCAGGCTCACAAGGCTATGGAGCATGAGAAAAAGTTTCTGTAGAAAACTGCTTTGATCAGCTCTGGTTGTGACAAAAAGATAAAGGATGGTTGCGAAAGGTCATTTGTGCTCCTCAGTTCAATCTACCTCCATTATCCAAGAACAGAAAAATCAAATGAAATCTGCTTTTACTGATCACAATTTCCAGTAAACAATAAATATTATGCCATGATCAGACTAAAATAAGGATTTATAAGTCTGTCTGCCCTTTTTAGTCTTTAATTTACATTCTTGCAAATTAAGACAGCAAAGTCTGAAAATAGTTTTGAAAGACCTTGATCTTTCATTTAGGAAAAAAAAAATGAAACCACATTAAAGCCAAAGTGTTAAAAGAAATCTTAAAGAACAGAATTCAGTCTCTAGGAAAAAACCCAGCATTTCAGTAAGTATGGAAGATAAGCTTAAGAAAAAGGCGAAATATTACCATAAGGCAGGAAAAAGTGATTGTGGAGGATTTTGTTTATGCAGTTATTGGTCATAGACATCCAGAAATATGATCATTAAAAAATTCGTCTTAAAGTTCTGCCTGTCTCACACCCCTTCTCCAAACTGAGTAACTCACAATAAAATAAGACTTTCACAAGGAGTCTGGTTTACATCTAGTTGGATTTGACAAAAGGAATGCATATTTTTATTGATTTGACAAAAGAAATATAAGTGAAGTAACACAGGGAAAAAGATATGATTTTTCCCTTTTTTGGTCCAAGTATGGGGAAACAGTGATTCCCTACCACAGATTTCCATGCTGGGGACACTCACATGTGAAACCAATGTGCTGAATTCTTCTTTTCCTGTTGTATTCACACTATCCTTTCTGCAGACTCTAAATATTACGTATAAAGTAGGAGTAACACTGAGTTTGAGTATTCAGCAAGCAAGCCACTTGCTCTCTGCCTCAGTACCAATTACAGCTGGCAAGGAAAAATCATGAGGGATGCTTACCTTAAGTTGCTTAAGTAATTTTAAGTGTTAGTGTAGACTCTTCTAAAACCTGCCTGGTTCACATTACAAAGAGTTTGGAGGAGAAAGGAGGGGGAAGAAAGGGGAGAGGGATACGCAGTAATGGCAGCTAGCATTCCCTAAATGGGCCCAAGTTGTTGAGATGCTCTCATTCCCAATGCTACCCCTACTCTCCTACATTCTAAGACTTCAGACGCTCTTTGGAAGGAGTCTGCACCACCAACACATTAGAAGAGACACTACGTTGTAGAATAGGTTATACTTCAAACAGGCCTGTTACATTGCTATTTCAGGGTGCTGTTGAACCCTGCATACCCTGAGCAAAGCACGCTGTAATTGAGGGTAGGGGAAGAATACATAAAGAGAGGGAAAAAGGAAATGAATAATTGTTAGGAGAATTTATTTATTAAATACATGACTTTAAAGATCCTTATGTGAGAAGACTGAAATCTCACAAAATGTGGGTGATAACTACCATTTCCATGTCAGTGTAGGGCTTTTACCTTTCTGCTTTACTTGCCATACTGAAACAGGTCTACAACTGGTTTCAAGGTATGTCCCACAAAATAGCACCCAAAATAAGGGTCATGATCAACTATGAATGGTCTGTTCTTGGGAAGTAATTTTCCTATAAGTGTCAGAATCTCAGTGACTTCCAGGAACTATAACAGTTCTGACAGCCTAGTCTATAAGGAACCAGAGGCTCACTTTTTTTCCCGCTTTTTCTTCCTTTCTCTCTTCTTACAAGAAACTGAATGTATGTCTAGCTAGCATCTCACTCAATTTAGATTGTAACGAACCAGTTAGTAGCAAAGCTTTCATTTTAGTCCACGCACATTTTAATTTTCTGTTACAACTCTTGACTAACAGGTCATTCACCACCTAAGTTTTAGGAATGTGTTAATTAATATCATAACAAACTAATGTGAACTAAAGAGAAAGACAAAACAATCAAGTCTATGAAATGAAATAGAAATAAGCTGTTTTCTCCTGGATAATATATTTGTGCAAGCTGCAGTCTGAGTGTATGTGTAAATGATTAAAATCTAATATGCAATCATAGGACACTTCGATTTTCAATATAAAACTTTACACTGAATATGGACTAAATTAGAGTTGCAGCATAAATTATTTCTGTGAAATAAGCAGCATGTACATGGAAACCCTCCTTTTGTCAAACTATGCAAGATGCACTGCATTTCTGCATGCAGCAACCAGGTGACATAAAGTGATACCATTTTTGATTGACTGCAAACTTCTGTAAAACTACCAATTCTTAGCCAGGGTCTGGGACTTGGCTTCTCCTGGATAGAACACAAACTTTGCTGCTTAAACAAATCATCCCTCAGCTTTATAAGAATAGAACTTGTTCATAACATCTAAATGTTAAAATGCTCCATTTACTGGGGTTTTGGATCCACAGACGAGTGGATCTACGTATTCATCTGCTAAAATCACAAGTATGATTCTACCACTAATGACCTCAGAGTTCCAGATGGTTCTTAAAAAAAAAGTTATCACATGTATTTACTACAACAATTGAAAAATGTTTGAATTTTTATTTCATTTTAATCGCAAGTGTAGCATTCTGATAGCAAGCCAGTGAACAAGATGATTTTCAGAGAATGAAAATGAATAAGATGATTTCACATGAGATATTTTCCAGACCACTAGACTGCCCATAAATTAATTCTGGTTCTATGTATGCTGAGATTAAATTGAAAATTCTGAACTATTAAACCTGTCCATATCATTGAAGATGGTAGATAAGTAGTGCAGGTTCATATCTTATTTGCAAGTCAGCAAACACATGAGGTGAGGAGTGTCTGACCTCATTATCATCTGGCAGATCTATTTCTTTCCTTTCTAATAGCAGTAATGAAAGAAAAAAAAGAGAGACATATTAGTCTTTTGACAGAGAATCATCTGGTTTTACACTAAAATATGCCACATATTAAAACCTAGTTTCTGCCCTTGCCAAGAACCTTCACACTGCCACAGAAATTAACATGAAAGCTACAGCTCTCACTGAGTCATCAAATCTTTTTCATTTGTTCTCTAGTCTCTCGAGCCTCTCTATCTCTTTCTACAGCCTTCTGCCAAGTGATTTTACATTAGAAGAAAACATAATATTGTACTGTGGAAGTGAAACCTTGTATTGCAGGCTGTCATTGCTTCAAGGTAGACTAAGACTTTATTGTAGTGAGTTCATGTGTCAGGACTGGGTTTTCTATTTCTTTCTTCAATGCTGTTGACCAGAAATTCATAATATTTTGCTCTTCTTCGTGTTATCTTTTCTATTTGGGGTTTTTCTCTTTGGCACTTTTTTCCTTTTTCTTTTTTTTCCTGATTCCCTGTCTGGCTACTTGTTCCCTTCATTTTTTTCCCAGATAATTTCTGCTCACTTGTAACTTGTGAACGACTGAAAAAAGTTTTCTCTAAAAGTTCTAAGAGTTATTTTACACTAGAGATTTCCTATTATTCAACAGTTTTGTTCACAAAGGCATTCCTGTATAAGGAAGTTATTTTTGGGTGCTTGTAAACTTTCAAAATAATGTAATATACATAACACATGGAAAATATAAATAAATATAAAAACAGATTACATTTTACATATGTAAACATATCACATTTTAAATAATTTATTTTTATAACAATAATATAATAGAATATATTTCTTTCAATGTATAGCTATATTTCATTGCTATCTGGTAAGTTTGGGACAATCTGAAACACTTGAAGTATGAGTCTATGACAGCGACCAAAGTTATATGTCACTCTGAAAAAAGTAAGTCGCAACGAAAAATAAACTCTGTTTTCATGAATTGGACAATTTAGTTAATCAGCAAATTAAAATGGGTCATAGTTTTTTGCAGTTTCCAAGTAATTTGGAAAGAAATCTACAGTGATAACTATGTATATGGTCCTAATGAAAGTATTTCCAGTGTGAATAAATAATTCCCTATCAATTTCTTGCATATGGCAATTATGCTACAGCCTGACCTGAAACCATTGATGAACACTGGCACTATTTACAGCAAGCTACATTTTGTATCTTACCGTAAAGATAAGAAAAGGTTAGCACATAAGAAGACAGTTGAACTGAAAACTGAAAAGCAAACTAAATGTTACTGTGGTTCCAGCTCTGTGGTAACAAAGTTATCCAACTAGCGCTGTGCAGAAAATAAGTCTCTGCAGGTCTTCCTGCCATGAATGAAATAATCAAGAAACCTTTGTGAATATTTCTGCAAAATTCTGCATTGCATCGAATGTGGGCCCCTAGATGGAAAACCTGGGGCCTTAAGTGCCTGTATTAGCAATGAGGTGTTTTACCATTGAAGATATTACTAAGGAGAGCAACTGGGACTGTGGCATCTGTTTCAACAGTGCTCCCATCTGGTCAGCTGCAGCCCAGCCTTCGTATGAGGTTTCCAAGTTTGGTAAGTCTCTCCACCTACTTACTTCTTTTGAAAATGGCAACTCAGATGATAAAAACCAACCATCTGGAACAATCAGATGCCTTCCTTTTTTGTTATTTTACAGTGAAAAAACCCAACAAACAACACAACGCCAACAAAGTACAATGGATTAATGGATTATACTGCACATTTTGAAGCCTATTCGTACATTTAGTTTAAAGTAGATTTGTTCAGAAAGCCTCATGTAGGGAGTTTATCTTCAGAAACCTTTGTAACAATCTGACTTCTTGTTTTGAGAAAATAAATCTGTTCTGAGATTTGACACTAGGGAGTAATCTAGTCCTGAAAAGACTTGTGGGCAGTTAAACATACAAGGCTGAGTGGGAACATACAGTTCCACTGGATTATGGAAATCAGCAATTCACGCACACTGAAGAACTTACTACTGGTAAGTGACATGAGGATTGGATTGAAATTGTATTTTGCATTTAATATACTGAAAATACTTCCCAACAAGTAGTACTCAGGTACACGAAGTTACACGTGTGCATGTATATACGCAATTATACGCACACTTCCAAAATGGTAGTATTCAATTTGGGGTGTGTTTAAAGGCAGGATTTCCATAATTGTTTGGGTGTAATAAAATGACTCTCTGTTCTCTGTGCCTCTCAGCAGGCAACCAGCTGAGTACTTTTAATTAATGTCAAAAATTTTTTAATGGTCAGACATGTCAGACGCAGGATCTTGTAAAGCTTTTGGAGTTATCGTCACTGTAAACTTCTGACTATGTGCACATGGAGGAAAAGATTAATTTTAGACATCCTGTATAAAATACACAGGAATTTACCCACAAAAATTTTTTTATGGGTGGAATTGATTTAAGGAAATAAGAATGCTTGAAATGTAAATATGTTTTTAAAAGAAACCTCAAATTGTATCATATTTTATTAAAAACAGTACTGCTACAATATGATACTGATGATAAACCACAAGACTTAAGCTTTCTGTGATAATTTTTTGCAAGACATTGATTATTGCAGCACTCTGAAAACAGAGAGAATAATACTGAAGAAAGAGGTGTCTAAGGGAAAGTGAAGGGTTTTATAATGAAGATGGTAAAACAAGATATGGTAAAACTCAATCTAGTTTTGCATTTTTAATGCAAAATTCAAGCTTCTTGAAGAGAAGAGCTAATCTGCTTGTACTGGGTAGTATCTGCCTATATAGAACACATGGAAATTATGGCAATGATTTATTCTCATATCTGTTTTAACTTCAGCAAAATTAGTAGTTCAAACACTGAGATTTTTTTCCTGTTATAAGGATGTTTTACAGACATTTTTAACAGAAAAGTAATTATTAATGATATTTCTGAAAGCATCAAGACATCCTAGTAAAAGTAAATAGTTTTTATTCCCTTTGTCCATCTGAGAGTATTAGAAAAAGCAGATCAGCCCTGAGAACAATATAAGGAATATTTCTTTAACTAAAAGAAAATTTAACTGACTTTATGAACTGATCTTTTGGCCAGACTCATGAAATATCAGAATAGCTAATGATTGGTAATTGCATTTATCATTAATGAAATTGTTCATTTTTTCCTGCTCTTAAGAGAAACAGAGTAATAGCATTAAACCTATTATTTTCTTTGATTAATTTAGAGTCTACTTCCTCCCTTTGAAAAGAAATATTCTTCTGAAAAATCAGGAGAAATTTTTTAAATGCTGCATACAATATTAGACTATAAATTTGGGGTTTTATATGGTAGGCAAAAATTCTCAAATATTTTACATCTCTTGCTGCATCTATTTTCAAAATATTTTGCGTTCTAAGTATGGATTAAATGGGTTAGGGAAATTATGGCCTGAATTTATACATAGAAGAAAGAAGGATAATATAGGTATCAAGCATGGAGTCTTTTCGGATAGGATAAAGATCTGTATTTTCAAACCTTCCAACACACATTTTTAAGAAATATGCCAAAAGGTTTGTTAGGTTGCAATATTCCACAAGTATTTTTTGTCTAGCTCTTTGCTTGTTCTTTTTAGACTTCTTAAATAGTCTTCTGCTAATGTCAACAAAGTAAGATATCAGCCACTTTGCTCAGTGTAGGTGAGCATGGTGGAAAGGATGGTCTCTTTGCCTCTTTTTTCATGTGTTCTCGGTTGTTCTCTAGGTGTCAAAATAGCTCTTCCTTGCAAGGGATCTGTCATACTACAGATTAGGAAGGAAAACCTCATGTGATATCAATGGATGACTTGTGCTTGATTCAAATCAGCATTAACGTACACCAGAGTGAGACATTTTGAACACTTGAAGGAAAAGAAGTGAAGAAGACACTGAAGGTTAAATGCGAGTCAAACACACATTAATTGGGGAACAGAAGTCGACAATTTAGTGAAAAAGGAAACTGATTTTACAAAAAAGAAAATAGTTTCTGTCTTGCAAGTAGGGCAGCAAATAGGAGAATTTGGAAGCCACTGTGCTGCTGGAAAGTTGTGACCTTGTTTTCATTCCTGAAACTGGGTGGGATGGGTCCCATGACTAGAATTTGACTAACGATGGGTATGGGCTGTTCAGAAGGGACATGGGAGGAAGGAGACGAAGAGGGATTGCCCTCTACATCAAGCGTTGGATTGAGTGTGAGTAGCCTCTGAAGAACAGCCATGAGCAAGTCGAAAGCAGATGGGTAAAGACTCGAGACTGAGGCAGCAAAGGGAACCTTCTGGTCGGTGTCTGTGACGGTCCCCCGGTTGAGAAGAGCCCATGGATGAAGCCTTCCTGCTCCAGCTACAAGAGGTGTCGCGCTTACGGGCTCTTGTGCTGCTGGGGGACTTCAACCACCCCTGCACGTGCTGGAAAAGTAGCTGTAGGCAATCCTTGAGATTCCTGGAATGCACGGAGGACAAATTCCTGACCCAGGAAATAGACACCCCTACAATAGGGGAGATGACACTGATCTGTTGGTCACCAGCACAAGGGGGCTAATGAGGGATGTCAAAATAGGAGGCAGCCTGGGAGACAGTGAACATGCCTTGGTGGAATTCTCAGTCCTGAGAGATATGGGTCAGGAAAGGAGTCCAGACAGGAGTCCCTGAACTTTAGGAAAGCAGACTTTCAGCTTTTCAGGGAGACTGTCTTTAGAGGCAAAGGAAAGGAACAGAGCTGGTAGATCTAAAAGAAAGCCTTCCTTTGTGCAAAACCTATCAATCCTCCAGAGCAAGAAATTAGGCAAGGCCACAGTCAGGAGAAAGGCATGGCTGAGACCTTCTGATAAAGCTAGGGAAAGAAGCTAGTGCACAGACGGTGGAAGGAAGACCAGGTGACTGGAGAAGAATATAGAAGTGAAGTCTGGTTGTGTAGGGATGGGATGAAAAAGGCCAAGATGAAGCTGGAACTGAACCTGGAAAGGGACACAAAGAATAAAATTTATGGCTTCTACAGAAGTTAACTAGAAAAGGAAGGTCAAAGAAGGTGTGTCTCATATAAACAAAGCTTGAACAGTGTGCCCATGGTAATATCATGAGGTTTAACAAGACCAAGTGCAAGGTGCTGCACCTGGGTTGGGGCAACCCCCAGTATCAACACAGTCTGGGGGATAAAGTCATAGAGAAGCCCTGGCATGAAAAACTTAGGGATGCTGGTGGGTGAGAGGCTGGACATGACCCAGCCATGTGCACTCCCAGCCCAGAAAGCCAAACGTGTCCTGGGCTACATCCAAAGCAGTGTGGGCAGCAGGGCAAGGGAGGGGATTCTGCCTCTCTGCTCTGCTCCTGTGAAACCCCAACCTGCAGTGCTGCATCCAGCTCTGGGGACCCTGCAAAGGAAGGACCTGTTGGAACAAGTCCAGAGGAGGTCACCAAGTTGATGAGAGGGCTGGATCACCTCTCCTTGAGGAAAGACTGAGAGAGTTGAGTTTGTTCAGCCCGGAAAAGAGATGTTTTAGGAGTAACCTAATTCTGGCCTTCCAGTAGACAAATGAAAACCTAGAAGACAGATGGAGAGGGACAATCTTACAAGTGTATGTAGTGGCAAGGGTGCATGGCTTTAGAATAAAAGAAAAGAGGCTTAGATTCGATGTTAGGAAGACTTTCTGTACTGTGGGGGTGGTGAGACACTGAAACTGGCTGCCCAGAAAAGCTGTATAGGTCCCATTCCTGGAAGTGTAGAAGGCCAAGCTAGGTGGGGCTCAGAGCAACCTGATCTAGTTGAAGGTGTATCCACCCATGTCAGGGCATTAGAACTAGAAGATCTTTAAGGTCCTTTTCAGCCCAAACCATTATATGATTCTATGAGATTACTAATGACTTGCCATTGAAGATGTCTCAGGATGAAGCATACCTCAAACACAGCTGTACAGTTTAAACTGATGAGATAATTAGATTGATACAGCAATACTCGGCTATATAACATAACTGCTGTTAATGTAACAAGTGCTATAATACATCTGAGCAAACGGACCTGAGAGCCACTGGGGGCCTTTGACTTGGAAAAAGCCAAAGAGGTTGGATAGGACTCCACAACTAGTGGATACATTAGTGTTTTTTTTCCTGATAATCTAATTTTAAAAGATGTACAAAGGGAAAAGAGTAGCCCCTTGAAAGGAGGCACAGATGAGGAACTACAGGCCTATCAGTCTGACTTCGGTGCCAGGGAAGGTTACAGAAAACAACATCTTCCATGCCACCATGGGCCCATACAGGATAACCAAGGGAACAGGCCCAGTCAACACGGGTTTAGGAAAGGCAGGTCCTGCTTGATGAAGTTGATCTCCTTTTATGAGCAGGTGACATGCCTAGTGGATGAGGAAAAGCAGCTGAAGGAACTGGGGAGGGAAAGAGGGTCAAGGGTGATCTTATCGCTCTTTGCAACCTCCTGAAAGGAGGTTCTCCCAGACAGCTGGTGACAGGACAAGAGGAAATGGACTCAAGCTGCACCAGAGAAGTTTCAGGTTGGACATCAAGAAGAACTTATTCACAGAAAGAGTGGTCAAGCATTGGAATGAGCTGCCCAGGAAAGTGGTATAGTCACCATCCCTGGAAATTCAAGAAATGACTGGCCATAGCACCTAATGATATGGTCTAGCAGTCATGATGGTGGTTGGTCAATGGTTGGACTTGATGATCTAGGAGATGTTTTCCAACCTTAATGTTTCTATGATTCTATGCAGACCTTCAACAGCATGCAGAGGGTTGAGACTGAGAAGGAGTTGCTAGGGCCACAAGCCAGGGACTGGATTGGTGGCAGCAAGCATCCTGCTCCTCTGAGGTTCTGGTTTGTGTAGGTACATCCTGTGAGTGCTTTGCAGGATAGAAATTTCTGTTTACATGTTCATTCTCACTCCAAGGGTAAAAAAAAAAGGTCATAAGTATTACTGCTTGTTCTAGTTTTGGCCTTGTTGCTCTCTACCTCTTAATTCCATTTCCTCAAAAGTTAAGAATAGGAGAGTGGAAAAGAAAACCAAAACCAGGAGAAGGATGAACCTGAGCTAACTATGTCAAGAAGCAGCACAAGGTCCTGAAAAAGAAGCAGTAGCCCAAACTTCTCTACACATAGCATCTGATCACTCCCTCTTAATTGCAATGTTCTTAATGTGTAGTGTTTATAAGTATATTTAGCGCATCCTGTAATATTCAGTAGTAAAGGCACACACACAGTAACAAAGTATGATGGGTGATGTGATGTCTCACTTTGTTTTGCTTTAAATGTGAGCATTGGTTTGCCATCAGCATGAGGCTTCCTTGCTTGCCACCTCCGTGAGAAGGTGGCAGCTCCCTGACAGTAGGTGGTGGGTGAAGCCGCCTTCACACTCGGCGTCACGTCGTATCCCGGAACCCAGCATATGTGCACAAGTGAAGCGCAGCCAGTGGTGTCATTTCTTCTGAAGCAGACAGCACATTGTTCTGACTAAATGAACTAATTACCATAAATAAATCACATTGCATTCTTATTGGAAAGCTTATCAGACAGTACTATTGTGGCCTTTCTGTTTGGGCCTGAGAACCTTATCTTCATAGACCATGTTTCTGAAGTATAATGTACATTTTTGGGTGGAAAGAAACTCATTCCAGGGTTTGAATAAGAATTAGATTCACAGGAGTAATACAAATATTGTGTTACTCTTGAATATGAAAAATGATTTTATTATTTCATGACTCATGGTACAGACAGTAAAAAAAATACAAATACCAGTAAAAAATTTCCATTACTCTACTTCAAAATAATAAAATACTTGAAAATAAAATATATAGCTCCTGAAAAATGCCTGCAAATTTTCCATTATTAGACTAGGATGCAAATATTCCCATGCAGGCAGGAGTCTTAAAATGGGAGTGCTATTTCAGAGAAAAGCATGAGCATTATCGTTCATTAAGGATCTACACATTAATCAGTAAAACCTTGCCCTATGTTGCAAAAATAATGCATCTCAGGATTCACAAAATGCTTAATCTTATTACTGTTTTAATATTATATTTATGATAATAATTTTATTTTTTCTGGGATATTTTCTGTGTAGATAATAAAAAAATAATGATGATCTATACATGATCTATAAAAAGCACAAAATGCTGTTTCAAGAAGTTCAGTTTCTCCTTACTGCTGATATGCTGGCCAAATGTTCTTCCTGTGCCAATGGGTATATTAAGAAGTAGGGAATGTTATAATATAATGCTACAAATTTAGCTCGTTGCTTTCTGATTATGGTATGAGTTACATTTAATTTTTTTTAGAAATAATGGGATTAGTATTAATTCACACAGAACTGTCCTGTTCTCTAGGATTTATTTCCTAGTTATCTATAGACTGCAGGCTTTTACCAAACAATATTCTTTATGTAATAGAAGTGGTGCGGTAAAGGGAATTGTCCTTTTCATCATAAAATATGCAGTGCCTTCCAATTAAACAACTTGCAATTTATAGAAGCCAGATGCTCAGTCCCTGTAAATCAGCTTAACTTTACTTAAAATGGAGATACAGTAGTTTGTTTTCACTCAGGAATTTGCTAACCACATATCTAAATAACCCATAAGGTCTTGATTACAGAAATGTTGCCATTTAAATGATACTAGTGGAATTAATTTAACATTTTCGTTCTCCATATTCAAACAAAAATAAAAGTAGACAGAGTCATGAGAGCATTTCTGCTGCATTTCTGAAGCTTACAAAATCTTTACCAAAGCAATCATGCTGGAAATATCTTAGTAGAGGTACGTTCTGTCCGAGTATTCCTCCAAATCTTTGCAGTCTTGAAGGTGATTAATAGGCAGCTGGGTCATGAATAATCCTGTTCGCCTACTATGTGCATAATAATCTTGTTCATGCAATTATTGGGCATACATCTGACACAAAGCAATTTCAGTGGGTTGTCCTTTTGGTGAAGAATTGATGTACCTGCTGGCGGAGTAAATCCAAGGACAAAGAAAAGTTATTTTGTATATTTGGACAAAATGTTCAGGATGCTGAAGAAAGATAAGGCCCAGAACAATGAAAAGCCTCATTTTTTTCTGTCTGAAGAGAAATAATGAGGTCAGCCCTGCTTTTCAAGCTTCTTTTAAGTCCCGGTGATAAAGAACATGTAAAACAATAAGGTGCACAATGCTGCCTTCACCACAGTTGTCACTCTGGTCCTTAAAAATACTAAGGCTACTGAGAGCATATGGAAAATCTGAAGCAAGGAAGACTTACTGTTAGTGGAAGAGGATCAAATTGGAGAGCATCTAAACAAATTAGAGCTACACAAATCTGTGGGCTCTGTTGGGATGCACCCACAAGTGCTGAGGGAACTATCCCATGTCATTGTGAGGCACATCTCAATTATAATTGGAAGGTGATGGTGGTTGGGGGAGGTCTCTAAGGACTGGAAGAGAGCAAGTGTCACTGCTGTCTTCAAGTAGGGAAAGAAGGAGAATCCAAAGAACTACAGGCCAATAAGCCTTACTTTAGTTATGGGGAGCTGATGGAGCAACTTCTTCTAGAAAAAACATTTCCAAATACAATTAAGGATTAGATGGTGTTTGGGAGTAGTCAGCATGGATTTCCAAAGGAGAATTCATGCTTGACCAAACTGACAGACCTTTACAATGACATGATTAACTTAGAGGATGACAGGAGAGCAGTAGGTGCTCTTTATCATCACTTTACAAAGACATTTCACTGTCCCACAAGATCCCCATAAACAAAATATAGCTCAGGTAAAGTACAGTGAGGTAGATCGAAAACTTCTAGTTGCCAGGCTCGAAGGACTGTGATCAGGAATAGAAAAGTCCAGCTGAAGATCAGTCAGTAGTGGTGTGTCTCAGGAGCACGTATTGCAACCAATACTTTTTAATTAATGACCTAGATGGATAGGCTAGAGAGCATCCTGAGAAACTGGCAGATTTTACAAACCGAAATTTGGTAGTCTCCAGAGGTACCTTCCAAACTCAGTGATCCCATGATTGTACCTTAAAGATATATTGCTGTAAAAAAAATGTCTCTAAAGAAAAAAAAATCTAACGGACACCACTGTCATAACAAAGTTAGGTCTAAAAGGTCTTGAATAGCTACAAATTAGAATGGAAAAAGGACAATTTGTGGCAACATGAGAGAAATTCCAGATTACCTCTTTCATGAAAGAATTAGAACAATAATATGGGTACGAAAAGTATGCTTCATATGGATGTTACCTCTTAAATCAAGACAATAGAACAATTACTACTGGAAGAAGTCTGGGACACTAATAAGAGCACAGAAATTCTTTTCTCTTGAATACTTGTAGTGACACTAGAGCAGTTCCACTTCTTAAGTACTATGGTTTGCAAATCTTACTTTTCTCACAGATTTGTACTTTTCCATCTATGCATCCATTAGTGCTCAAAAGAGCAAGTAGTTCTAATTCTGATAGCTCGTCTAGAGCAAATGTAAAACATGCCTTAGGAAACTCCTCACTCTATTACTTTACTGTTTTCTCAGACCATGTTGCTTGAATACACAAATCTTATCTGATTATAGACAAGTCAGTCTATTGGTAGTCACATTTCCTATGCAGCAACTCCTATATCAACCCCTTCACTTTAAAAACTGACAAACCACACCTGAAATGGAGTTTGTCTCTTCAGATGTAGAGACTCAAGAGGGTGAGGAAAAGAAGTTACGGTGCAAGATTATTTGAGATAAAGATAAATACCTGTGATTTCAGAACAAAAAATGATCAGATATTTCAGAATCTTACTATTAATTTTTAAATCTGAACACAAACTTTCTTATCAGATCTTCCTTTTACAGTGTAAAAATCTCACCAGAAAGGCCTGTGTTTTTCATGCATATGAGTTCATCTTTAAATTGTATTATAAGTTAGCAAATGGGTGACTGGTTTGGAGGTCAGCAAGTAATCAGATTTACAATGTTAATTAAAAATCTAACACGTTGCCATGAAAAAAATCTTGAATGATTATCAGCCAGAGACTTGTGAAAGAAGTACACAGCTGAATCTGGTATTTTCTTTTAATATACTCTGAACTGTAGAACCTGTTCTACATAGCAATATTAGATGAAAGGTGTTTAATTAAATCTAATGATCTGCCCAAAAGTCAATGTGTATGGAAATGGAATTAACAAAATTCGTAGTCCGTTTTCTCTGATTATAATTGATTAATACATAGAAGGGAATATTAGAAATAACTCGCCTGAAAGCAAGAATATTATGTATAGAAAACATTTACCTCCGTCTGGCATTGATTAATTTCTCATTTGACTTCAAACTGCAAACAAAATAAAAAAATCTGTAAATTACAAGACAAGTTGAGACATGCCATTTTTGTTTTGTTTCTAGCTATAATGTTTGTTTCCCATAATAATGCAATATTTTAAGGCATAGTGGCTTTTCTGGTAATCTTAGCAGTAACTCTAGCGAAAAAGATATGGGTTTACATACACTCTTGTTATTTACAGATCTGTAGGGGTATACGTATCTGCTTTATAAGTGAGAAAATGAGATTTTTTTTTTTTTGTCCTCCTCCCTCTTCTCACATCAGTCAAACCCTACTGCAGCTATCCTGTATAGAGGAAGTAACTACTCCAGAATGAACCGGTAGGATGTAATCATGGCTTGGAGGTTTTCTCTGAGGAGTGCTCCTGAAGCTGACAGGAGCATATTTCGCTTCTACAGTGTTTTTTCTGCTCTTCCACTGTCTGCACTTTTTCCCAGAACATCTCATATTTTGAGAGGTCCCTTGATAAAATCACATTATACAGAAGCCACTCAGCAGCATTCCAATATGAAAGTTAGATTTTGCATGCTTCTAAGTAGGATGTTATCTTCGTTTGTGCTTATACTTTATCAAGAAAGACAAAAAAAGAACAGGTCTCAAGGATATTAAATGATGACTGAGACCTCAGAGTATACCACAGGTCTAATTTGGATATGTTAGGAAAGCAAATGAACTCTTACAAAAAGGCAGTTGTCCATAAAGCAGTACTATACTTTGCTTTCCTTTACTCCATACATCTAACACCTCACTTACTTCTTTTCTTTGCTTGTTCTTTTCTTTTTCCTGTTGATTTCAGTTCACAAAATATAATGATGTCCTAGATTATTCCTTTTAGCTCCTTCTTTTAGTTTGAAATCTGCCAGTGTAAAGCAGGTAACAAACCTTTTAGGGTATGATTTACCGTCTGTGCATTTTTCCTGTTTTCTTAAACAGATCTAGTTTGACTAATGCTTCCTCAACTGTGATTCTGATCATTTTTGAAAGATGTCCAACAAAAACTTAGAAATCTTCTATACTCACATTTGTTCTTGTCAGAAGCACCGGTGAGAGAAGATTTTCTGCATAATTCTGGTGTCTTTGAGATTTTGTTCACCTGCATACAAGCACAGTCTGGTACTCCTGGACAAATAGAAAATCTATGTAACATGAGTTTTTTAGGTATTGTTGCTGGTTAGAACCAGAATGCTGTTTTGAGACAGATACAGTTACAGTGCTCACACAGTCACTGGAGATGAAAGTTTTGACCTTGTATCTACAGCATTATTCCTAAGAAAGGGAAAAGGACTGAATACTTGAAAAATTTGATGTGCTAAATATAAAACTTATAAAATGAGTGTTAAGATCTGGTTAGTGAGAGATGCCTCTGATGAAATTAAGATGCAAATGAGACCATATGTTGAAGCCAGAAGTACAGATTTTTTTTTAACAATGAATATGATGAGGAGAAATAGAAATAAATAGAAAAGAGAGGAGAGAGAGATCAAGCAGAAGATAGTCACCACCCATGTATTCAGTGATGTCCAGCTTGTCTTTCTTCACCCTGGTTTTCTCAGCGGTGGGGGTCTACAGGTTGTTCAAAATTTTTCACTATTTATACATCTTAGTGAGCAAAAGAATTAATGCTCATTGGCCACATTTTTCTCTTACTCTATTGGTTAAATGACTTCCTTGTTTCTTATGCTAATTAGTCCTATGGTCAGTCTTCTTTTGAGTTGGTGAGTTTCTTGGGTTTGTGGGCCTTGAGTAAGGGGCTGCAATCTCCCCCTGCTGGAATTTCCCAGTCAGAGCTGATTTCAACAGAGTTTATGAATTGTATTTCCTTGTGGCCTGTAAATTCTGTGTTCTTTGTGTCCATTATCAGTGATACATTCTTCTCCCCCACTTTTATCCACCTGCTCCTGGATCTGACATAACACCTGGACAATAACACCACTTCTATCTTGTCTCAAGTTCTTATCACCGCAGTTTAACTTACAGTTCAAGTTCCAGGTATCCATGGAGGTATATTCAGGGAGCTCTGGTGGTCATTGGCGGGCACAGATGCCAACTCTACTGAAACTTGGGGTGATCATTGTTGGATCAGTGATACTTCTGTGAGCAGACACAGTTTTTTCTTCTTTACACAGTTTGCCACAGTGGGAATCATTGTCTGGATGCATTACCCAGGATCTATTAACCAGGTCTCACTTTCGACAAGCCTGGAGTTAGCAGCATCCTGTCACGTCCTTCTGTGCTTATCTCATGACAAAGTCCTGCTGTGGCTTTAACAGTGTTCAAGACAAGCAACTTTGCTCTTTAAGTTGTTACAATGACCTATTATAGTCGTAAGGGTCCAAATGGAATTTTTTTAAAGTAATTTTGTGTGTTTGGGGAAGAGTTAATCCACAAAGTTTTATCTGAAGAAGTTGAAAGGCAGGATTAATTTAGCCTGTTTAAAGTGACTGACTTCTTTCCTGATTATCAACTGCCTGTCCTAAGCAGTCCTCTATCTTTCTGCAGTTAACAGATATTTCAAGACACCACAGAGGCTTAAAATGCGCAGGACTCATTCTTTGTGAAGGTTGCCTTTCTGTAGCGGTAGCCAGTTCTGAAAAGAAAATTATAATGTTTTTAGAGATAAAAATCCAAGAACTTCAGAAAGAAATACTCCTGAGAAGGAACCAGAACCGGCAGGTTTTTTCCGACCCAAAGTCTTGAATAAAGTCATTTTCATCACAAGACAAGGCAAGCTACGCTCCTAGATAAAAGATGACACTCTATTTGTTATGTTTTGTATTCTAAAACCTAAAGGAATTTGACAGTAATTTTTGGTATATCTTTACCATTAGTTGACAATAAATGATTTCCTTATGACACAATTCCATTCGTCTTATGTAAAGCTATAAAGCACTCCCAATAAAATGGTGATTTTTTGCTACATAAGCATGTTGGACAATATGCCTTTCAAGAAATGTAGAGGATTTTTTCATCTTTTTGTAATTCTAGTCTCTTTGAAGTTGGAGAAATCATTTATAATAGTCACAGAGAGTGATTAGCTCGTCAGAGATGGCTGAGAACCCTTCTGCAACAAATGAAGAGAATTATCTGACAAATAAATTTACTGATTGCAAAGAGGCTATTGTTTACATAGACTACATGTTCAATAGCCTTGAGATTAGTCTTTTTTGCTTCAAGTTTGACTGAACTGAAAAAGAAGGTCATTTATGTAAGTGTAGAGTTCAATGTTGAACATTCTATGGAAGTAACGAAATCTTCTGGAAAGATTGTCATTTAGTGTACGGCTCTTGCTACAAAGGGACTCCTCGCCATAGAAGAATCAGAAGCTGTTAATTAAGCTACATCAAATAGGTTAACTAATGATGAAAAGAAAAAAAAAGTGGCTGAAAGAATACTGCTTGCCTTTTTTTGAAGGAAAACCTGGAAATACGCAAAATTTGTGCAATACATTTATATATAGGAATGAAAGGAAAGACTTTGAGCATAACTCATCTGTGCTAAATTTTCAACAGGTTAGCAGTTGTTGCTTTGACAGTAATCGATCCATCACTTTTAGTGATGCATCTTTAGATGATGAGAGATAATTTGTGTAAAAATTCATGGTTTGCTTGTTATAAATTTCAGGGCTACAGACACATTCCCCCAATTTATAGTCTTCCTTTATGAGTTTAAAAGGATGGGGAGATGGATAGAAAAGGCCTTTCAACTTGAGATAATTTCCTCTTGTCCTATCATGTTATGTGGGAGAAGATTTTGACCCCCACCTTGAAAAAACCTCCTTTCAGGTAGCTGTAGAGCACAATAAGGTGTCTCCTCAGCCTCTTTTTCTGTGGGCTTCAACAGCCCCGGTTTCCTCAGTTGCTTCTTATAAGACTTGTTCTCTAGGCCCTTTCCCAGCTGCGTTGCCGGTTTCATCAGCTTCTTTGGATCCATCACGCACTCTCCAAACGAGGCTGCTATGTAAAGTGCCTTCCGGCTAACAGAGCAAGTTTTTTTTATCACTGTGAAATGCCACATTTTTGTTGCTGTCATTCTTTTCCTTTCTTCCTTTCCTAGCCCCTAAAGCCCTAAAAGCCCGTCAAGCCAATTCCTTATCCATTAAATAGTCAACCCCTCAAATCTATGTTTCTGCATTTTGAAGATAAGGATGTCTTTTGGGACCGTGTCAAAGGCCTGACAAAATTCTAAGTATGATGTAGATGACATCAACTGGTCTTTCCTTGTTGACTGTTCCAGTCACTCCATCATAGAAAGCCACAAGATTGGTCAGGCACGATTTGCCCTCTGTAAAGCCGTGATGGCTGTCTCGTATCCACTCTCTATATTGCGTGTGCCTTAACATTTTTTCCACTAGAATCTGCTCCATGATCTTCTCAAGGCATAGAGGTGAGGTTGATTGGTCTGTAGTTACCTGTGTATTACTTTGTCCCCTTTTCTAAAAATAGGAGCAACGTTTCCCTTTTTCCACTCACCAGGGGTTTCTCCTGACCACCATGACTTTTCAAATGTGATGGAGAGTGTCTCTTACCTTGGTCCCAGCAAGGCAGCAGGCCTTCCTACAGGTTGTGTTGAGTCGGCATATAGGGCACTCTATTCCCATTAGAAAGGAGTCACTGATGATAACTACCATTATTTCTTCTCTTAACTGAGGTGGTTGTGACTATGGGGCGGTAGACTGGCTCACTGTAGGCTATTCCTCCAGCCTAGGTGTACCTTTGTACGCATTGTCTTGTACCTGGTCCTCAAGTTCTAAAGCCTCATTCTTATTGTATAAGGGCACCTGGGAAGTTGAGAAAGGTCAGGAGAGGATTTGCCTGCTGCCACAAGCACAAAAATTATTTCTATTCTCTCTGCCTCCCCCTCACCCAAGACCCCCTCCTTCTGTCTGTTGGTGAATATTATAGAATATTATAAATTATGTAGCACTTTATGTAGTCTATGTAATATATGTGTATTTATACTTATAAGTATGTGTATATAAAATCCTACTGAAAAAATCATATTTTGCCTTCAGAATTGTTATCTAAATGTAGTTCTCCTTTTCACTGCACTTGTAGGTGATGAGTAATGTTGTTCTTCTATGTTTTTCAAACACAAGAGTGTTTAATACTGATGAACAATCATACTCCCTTATGCTTTGTTAAGACTTTCCACATTTGGCTATTGGCGTTAAATTAACTTTGCTGGAAGCTTTTTTAAAACTAGTATATTTTGGGGATTGCCAGTTTTACAGTTGATCCCTGGATGAATCCTCGGGACAGAAGAAATTTGTGTGTGGAAGAAAATAAGAAGATGAACAGATCTTTCCTACACAGAAGGAGAGTTGAAGCTGTTGGATGGATGCAAGGGTTACTTTAGGTCACAGCATGGAACATACCTCTCCCGTTCTGTCAGGGACATGACTGCAGGGAAATTGCTAATATTTGATCTACCTAATTCTGAAGAGTTGTGTCTATCCCCAATAGCTGTAGACTTCTACTGTGTGCTGTGACAACTTCATATCTGTGTATTTTTTTCCCTCTTTCTATCTCAAGCTTCTTTGACGGAGTAGAAGGTTTTACAGTCATAAAAACAGTAACTGAAAAGTGCCACCAAAGAACCAGAAAAATAATAAATTTTTAGTACCATGTCACAGTGGAATAAAAACCCACTATATACTGATTGTCCATTTATCTTTAGAAGGGAAAGTATATGTAAGTAAATTCATTACATTGACATTATCATTCTCAATCATGATATTGAACACTTCAACAACAGGAAAATAACACTTTCCCCAGGAGAAGATTAGATGTTTCCGAGTCTTACAGTAGAAAGGTGTTTCTTTCTGCCAACACTTTAAAGACCTGATATCTTTAATTTGGGCAGTAATTCAAAGCAATTCAGGAAAAGAAGTTACACACCCTCAGCTAAATAAGTAACAGTACTGTTTTCTATTTAGTTCTGCAATAGTTCTAGTATTACAATTTTGTTTCTCTTATTGATGACATAGTGCCCTGCACAATAGCTATGAAATGCTTCTTGCCATCAAGGGAAAGACAAGTCTTCACAGATGTATAATTAATACACTTCATGCTGTCATAGCCACAGGTTATGAAACTCAAAGCCACACCTCCAATTTTGTGCTGAGTTCTGGGCCTCTCATGACAACAAAGACATGGAGATGCCGGAGCAAGTCCGAAGAAGGGCAACAAAGCTGGGAAAGCCTCTAAAGAGTAAGTCATATGAGAAGCAGCTGAGAGAACTGGGTTTGCTTAGCCTGAAGAAAAAGAGGCTCACGGGTGACCTTATCACTCTCTACAACCCCCTGAAAGGAGGCTGTAGCCAGGTGGGGATTGGCCTCTTCTCCCAGGAAACCAATGGCTGGACAAGAAGACATGGCCTCAAGCTGAACCAGGGGAAGTCCAGGTATGACGTGGAAGGGGTTGTCAAGCATTGGAACAGGCTGCCCTGGGAGACAGTGGAGTCAGCAGATCTAGAGGTGTTCAAGAAATGACAGGACATGGCACTTAGAGCTATGGGCTAGTTGCCATGGTGGTGATCAGTCAAATGCTGGACTCATTCGTGGAAGTCTTTTCCAACCTAAATGATTTTATGATTCTGTGAAATAAGGTTTTTCAGGCAAAATAAACTATATGAAATCTAATAAAGCTGAGTGTCAAATATATTTACTGGAAAGAGGCAATACTTAAGTAAAATTAAAAGACAAATATTTGGGAATTAGTCTTCAGTTATGATTACAATAAAGTTAATTCTAACAGAGACATCCTGTAAAGTATGGAATGCATGTTTTCAGCATTTCTCCTTTTGTTAGTTGCCTCTGATGCTGCTATCTTTCTTCAAGAAGATGCTATGAAAAACAGCACGTCTAGAGGTGTGTCTGATAGGCTAATAAAGACATGCTGTCATCATGCTCTGTCTCCCATATACCTTTTTCTGGTTTTCTATTATATTGAAAAGTAAACATAACTATGAGCTCTAGCACAGATCTACCCTCTATACCCTTATAGCTGTGTAAGGAAAAACACACATTCTGCCTTCAGTTTTACCCAGGAAGTGTATTCAATCCCTTTCTATTCTTCAGCATAATTAAGATTTGCTCTTCTACAAGGAAATGAGGTGGGGAATGAAATGAAAAGCTTTACTGTAGGGTTTTTTCCTTTTCCTTGCGTACAAAGGATGTTGGGGAACCCTAGGGTGATGTATTTGTCCTTCACCTTCCAATGAGATAAACTACTTTAACCCATAAAAAGAAAAGAAGCAAAGACAGATCTTTCTACAACATAAATTCCCACTCAAATCAATCAAGAAAACTAATAAACAAAGAAACCAACCAAACAAAGGAAATACAACTGGAAAACAACAAGAGAAAAAGTTACTACTTGGTCTCACTTTGCAATTTCAGTATCTAAACCCTGGTGACCATGTTAATCTGCATGCGAGCCTACTCTGGCGGGCACTGGGTCTATTCAGAAAGCTCTGTGATATAAGCTACCTCAAAGCTTCATGAAACAAATAACAACCAGAGGAAATTTATTTAGTGATGTTGTTTTGCACTTGATTTTCAATAATTTGATTTGGAAACCTAAGTGTCTCTGGTTTGAGCTAAATGATCTAAAAATATTACTAGAAGGCTGAAGGTTAAAGTAGAAATGTTCAGAAAACACTCGAGTTGCTAAGGGACTATTTAAGGGTAACAGAGGCACAGATGGTCTGTACACCAACTGAGGAAGAGAAAAAAGTAAACCATCATGAAAAATTAAACAGAAATTAAACCTAAACCAGTTTCTCTTTAAAAACGTGAGCTCTGGCCATGCCAAGCCGAATGAAAATATGGCATGCTATAAATGAAATGCATACCAAATAATCAGACAGGATATAGTTACTTAGATATTCTGATACATGTTGTAATTATGATTTGATAGGTTACTGCAGACCGCCTATATTACTGAGAGGATAAAAAAGAAATCAAACAAAATAATTAATGATCTTCTAAGGTACACTAGTACCATCCTGCTTTATGGACACAATATAGTAGCTCAGCATGGTTTCCCTTACCTTGCCCTCAAGGTTAAAATCACATACTTCAAAAGTGTTTTGCTTGCATAATGGTTCAGATTAGTCCTTCAATAGATATAATTCAAATAAGTTTTCCTTCAACTTGCAGTCATAATTACTCTCTGTAACTGGGAACTATTTCTCATAACATTCTGTGATAGTATTCACAGACAATTTAAATTTCAAAAGAACCTGAAACCATTGGACTTTCATACCCCGCTGTTACAGATTTATTGTACCAACGTAATTTTCTCAGCAGGTTACTACCACAGAATTACTGTATTTAGATGCTTAACATATGCTATAAATAATAATGTTTAATTAAAATGTTGGCTACTTGGAATATTTTTACAATATATGAAATAAAAAGTCTAACTACTCTACAGCCTGATAATGACTCATCAAGTGACTTTCAAACTGAATGTATCATCTGAGACTGCTCCAAATATTTCCTCTCAAAAAGAGCTTTCAGGCTGTGTACTTTACTGGTATAATTCTGAGGATTTGGAAATGGGCACCTGTTTAAAATACATGGATGTACAAAGAGGTCTACATTAGTATCTTGTTTTCTAAATGATTCAAAGTAGAACTTAGAAACCGAGTTATGTAACCACCAAATGTTTACAAGCAGGTTTTTTTTGTTGGAGCTTTTCTGTGGTTCATTGGTTTTATGGTTTGGTTTAATGGGGAGTTGTTTGTTTGTTTGTTTGTTTACGGCAGTTCTTTTCTGCAGTTGAGTTTTCTCATGATACAAAACCTAAGGCCCAAAAAATTGACATGGAATACCTAAGATTTATCTGATTTACAGATAAACAAAGATGTACAGATATCTGCCCACACTGTGATATCAGGCTCTATCATTTTGGTATGATTACTTTAATGAGCAGCTAAGCAGTTTTTAAATTCAGATTTAAATTTAGACAAAAATCCCAGCATATGGAAGGAAAAGCAAGTCTATAACTTGTTTAATAACGACATGATTGTGTCATAATTCAAGCATAGGTACACTGAATGATTTTATATATATTATATATTTATATAGTTTATAAATATTTACATTTGTATTGCTTATATGCATTATGTATTTTTGAATGCTTATACGCAAAGACTTTAAAGCAAAGCTCGTAATCAGGCATCATAGGCTAGAAGTAATTATTGTTGTAATGTAACTGGTAGACACTGAACGTGCACAAGTGCTTTTCTAACATCCAATTACCTTCTATAACTTCATGTCTTCTTTCTATCAAGTCACTTATAGCTCAAACTCTGCACATTTTATCCTGTCAGTTGTCTACCTCACTGACAGTAGCTGCTTCTTAAAAGTGATCTAACTCCCCACATGCATTTCTTTCACTGTAAATTGACAAAGAAATTCTCTGAAAGGAAGAAAAATGGTGTAGGTCTTCATGTGTAATGTTTATAGGACAACAAAATCATGATTCTTTATCCTTCCTTCTTCTCTCCCCTGTTGTGTCTCTGATATGAAAATTGGTTTTATGCTTTGCATGAGAAGGCATAAAAAAGAGAAACACTGAAATACATTGCAGCAGATTAGCTTCCTGGTGTTTTAATCCTTTTCTTTCCTAGCGCTGATCTGCAGGACCTTATGGCAGCATTTGGTGTTACTTTTGCCTAATATTGACTTGTAAGTTTACCTTTGCCACAAGAAATTTCATTCCAAATGTCTGGGATTTGCTAGCCATCTTATGAGACAGATGAGGGCTTTTCATGAAAGTTTCTGCACTGGTGGATCTATTTAAGTAGTAGAAGTTGTAAGCTAATTTTTATAAAAGGGTATGGAAAGGACCCTTCCCTGTTGCACAGGTCTGAGGAGAGACTTTGCTACATATTCTCAGAACTGTAAAGTTTGGATGAGATATATGTGTATCAAACCTGTATTCACAATTTTTTTTACTTATTTTAGTTAAATAAACGTTAAAGGCAAATATTGAAATGGAATTGGATATTGGTGACCTTCATGTGTATTACAAATAAATTCCCTTCTACTGGGGTTATCTGTAGTTTTGAATACTGAAGTCAAATATAAAATGTAAAATATTAAAGGAAACGTGCATATTTTAAGCTCTTTAGTGACACAATTTACAATTCTGTGCCTATAAGTTTAAAATAATGTAATTCAGACATGCCTGGCACAGTCAGCTGATGATCATGTATTTACAAAGGACATAATGTACAGAGTGAAAAGTTCCTCTGATACACGCAAGAGGGGAAATAATTTTTCTTTCAGCCACATTGCCAAGTGGCTACTAGAGATCAGTGTGACACGCCCAAATTTGTTTTTCAACTCTAGAAAAGAAACTCCAAACTCCTAGAAGGAAGTCACACGTAAAATTTCATTGGTTATGTCATGTCATCTGGTAAGATGGCAGACATAAGTATGCAAATAAATGTAAACAATCTGAAAAAAACTTCATAGGTCTTCAGCTGTGCAGAGAAAATGGCAAAGCTTTTATTTTCTGTTTTATTTCATTTTATTTTACTTGTTAAACAAGTAAAACATTCAAGTCAATTGTCAGCTAAGCACACCACAGTTCAGATAATGGAAATCTAAAATTTTATATTGTTGAATAAATTAGGGGTACTGATACTGTGGTAAGTTGTTGGAAATGAAAATATGGGGAAAAAAGCTTTTATTCTATGGGAAAAAGCATAATGAAGTAAATCATTGACTCATCATGGAATCATAGAATGGTTTGGGTTGAAAGGGACCTTAAAGATCATCTAATTCTAAGCCCGCTGCTAAGGGCAGGGATGCCTTTCACTAGACCAGATCACTCAGAGCCCCATCCAATCTGGCCTTGAACACTTCTAGGGATAGGGCATTTAAAACTGCTCTTGGCAAATGGTTCCAGCATCTCACCACCCTCACGGTAAAGATTTTTTCCTAATATCTAATCTAAACCTACTCTTTTTCAATTTGCAGCCCTTCTCCATTGTCCTGTGATCTTTTAAATAGCCTCTCCATCTATCTTGATGGCTCTCTTCAGGCACTGGAAGGCCAGAACTAGGTCATGTCTAAGACATCTCTTTTCCAGGCTGAACAAACCCAGTTCTCTCAGCCTTTCCTTACAGGAGAGGTGCTCTCTCCCTCTAATCATCCTGGTGTCTCTCCTCTGGACTCACTCCAGCAGGTCCATGTCCTTCCTGTGCTGGGACCCCAGAGCTGGATGCAGGTTCCAGGTGGGGTCTCACCAGAGCAGAGCAGAGGGGCAGAATCCCCTCTCTCACCCTGCTGCTCACGCTGCTTTGGATGCAGCTCAGGACACGTTTGGCTTTCTGGTATGGGAGTAGACATTGCCAGATGATGTCCAGTCTCTCATCCACCAGCACCCCCAAGTCCTTCTTGCAGACCTCCTCTTGATCATCACAGTCTGCAGTGCCCCACAGCATAATAGCATTGAATAAGTCAGGTATATCTGAGTTTACATTTAAAAATCTGCACTTAAAAGCTGAACTTTAGAGTAACCTTTATTCTTGTAATACAGCACTCTTTCTAAGACTAACTTCCTCATATTGCAACAAAGCACTCTATAAATTAAAACAAGGTTTAGTTTTGTGTGTCCGTATTTAACCCTCAGCAACAAGGTTTTCTGTCAGTACGGGCAGTATTCTCTCTGCTAGATTTTACAAAAATTGCTCTGAAGTTAATGAGACAAATTAATTCCCTTTTGTCTATCCTGTGTGATTTCAGTTATTTATCACCTGATGATTATGGCAAATGTAATAAAGTAAATAGGAAAAATTCAGCCCAACAGAGAATCTAAATGAAGTTTACCTTTTTTGGCCAGTATTAAAGGAAAAATAAGAGTACTTTTTCTTTGGCAAATGAAAAATGCATTTGTTAAGCAACGGAATAAAGTTGAACTGAGAACCCTTAGGTACTGGAAAGATGGCACCAGGGCTCCCTAAAGCCTTCTCTGCTCCAGGCTGAACAACCACAACTCTCTCAGCCTGTCTTCATAGTAGCGGTGCTCCAGCCCCCTGATCTTCTTCATCACCCTCCTCTGTGCTTACTCCAACAAGTCCTTTTTATTTTGGAGGCCCCAAAGCTGGGTGCAGTACTCTAGGTAGGATTTAATGAAAATGGAATAGAGGGGAAGCATCATCTCCCTTGACCTGCTGGCCGCGCTTCTTTTCATGCATCCCAGGATATGCTGCCAGCTTATGTCCAGCTTGCCCTCCACCAACACCCTCAGGTCTTTGTCCTTAGCATTGCTCTCATTCCATCCTCTGTACAGCCTATATTTGTGCTATATTTGTTACCCACATGTGGGAACTTGCACTTGGCCTTCTTGGACTTCATGAGGTTTGCAGGTACCCATCTCTCAAGCCTGTCCAGGTCCCTGTGGATGGCAACCCTTCCCTCCGGTGTGTTGATTGCACCACTCAGCTTGACGTCAGCAGCAAACTTGATGGGACTGCCCTTGATCTCACTGTACACATCGCTGACAAAAAATGTTAAACAGCATCTGTCCAAATACTGAACCCCGAGGAACACCACTTGTTATTGCTCTTCATTTGGGCATCAGGCCACTGACCATGACACACTAAGTGTGACTTGTCTGTACCTTATCCACACAGTAGCCCATCCATCAGTCCATGACTTTCCAGTTTAGAGACAAGGATGTTGTGCAGCACAGTGTGAAATGCCTTATATAATTCCAGATAGATGATGTCAGTTTCTCTTTCACTATTCACCAAAGCTGTAACCCCATCATAGAAGGCCACCAAACTTGACATTCCCTATTTGCCCTTAGTGAAGCCATGTTGGCTGTTATCAATCACCTTCTTATTTTCTGTCAGCCTTAGCATTGTTTCCAGGAGTGTCTGCTTCATGATCTTGCTAGATACTGAGGTGAGACTGACTGGTCTTTAGTTCCCTGAGTCTTCCTTATTTTCTTTTTAAAGAAATGGGGGCTATATCCTCCCTTTGCTAGTCGGTGGGAACTTCACCAGGATACCACAGCATCTCAAATACGATGAATAGTTGTTTAGCCCCTTCTTCTGCCAGTTTCTTCAGGACTCACTGATGCATCTCATCAGCTCCCTTGGACTTGTGTATCTTCAGGTTCCTTAGATGTTCTCAATCCTGATGGTCTCCTACAGCAGGCAGTTCTTCAATCTCCCTATCACAGCCTTTGCCCTCTGTGACTTGAGGAACGTGGCTGGAGCACTTGTGGGTGAAGACCAAGGCAAGAAATCCATTGAGTGTCTCAGCCTTCTCCATATGTTAGGTAACAAGATCTTCTTCTTCCAGAAGACACACATGTTTGATAGAAAATATTACTGACTGTATCAGATATAAGAAAAGTATCTCTAGTACTACCTATTTTCAAAGGAACAAAATACCCATTTACCTCATTACATGATGCAACAATCGCAAAACATCTCCATATATGGATGTTGGTAGATACATCGAAGTGATAACTACCAATCAGTGCCTTGTAAGCCAGGCATTTGTTTGTCCATGTCATGACTCATAAAATTTCTGTGATACAATTCTTCCATATGAAAGAAAGTTGGGTGAGTGTGATCCCACTCAAAGTCTAAAAAAATACTTTCTTATGCAAAATTAAAGCAAGATTAAACCAGTTGCAAACACTTCCTGACGTTAAAAATGACTGTATGGAACAGTTCATGTTGGTTAGAAATCCTATTGGTTGAGACTTCTAGAAAACAACCTCAAACAAGATGTCAGAGATAGGTTTGAGAACACATTCCTATTTATTGGATGTGTAGAATTGGTTACTCTCATTTAGAATACTAATACTTACACAATGCTTTTAAAAATTTGTAGACTGTATTTCTTTTGAGAGAAAAAGGTAACATAATAAGGAAGTAGAAGCAGGAGAGTGGTTTTTTTATGCATAAGAAATATTCAAATTCAATTACAAAAATGTATTTTTTCAAGGAAAAAAATAACTCCATGTGAATAGTTTGTGATAAAAGGCACTACTGTAGTACCAGCTGTCTGTTTTTCAAACGAGGATTTTGGGCTAAGAAAGAAAGAATGAAAGAAAGAAAAAGAATAATGTCAACAAAAAATGTTGACATCTCACAATAGTAGAATAAACCTGTACTGCTGATTGGAAGATGCTTCCTGTTTATATAGAAGTCTTATCTGGAGCGTGCAAATCATGCAGAGTTGATACATAAAAAAACTGGTGAAGGGTCTGGAGCACAAGTCTTATGAGAAGTGGCTGAAGGAGCTGGGGGTGTTTAGCCTGGGGAAAATGAGGCTGCGAGAAGATCTTATTCAGCTATCTGAGAGGAGTTTGCAGCAAGGTGGGTGTTGGTCCTTTCTCACAAGTAACAAATTTAAGGACGAGTGGAAATGGCCTCAAGTTTCATCTGATGAAGTTTAGTTTGGATATTAATAAAAATTTCTTCACTGAAAAGCTGGTCAGGCATTGGAACAGGCTGACCAGGGAAGTAGTTTTAAATACCTGGATGTAGATGGGAAATATGGTTTAGTGGTATACTTGGGACACTCAGATTAATGGTTGGATACTCAGGGTCTTTTCCAACATAAATAATTCTATGAATAATAGCATTTTGGCCCTTGGAGGTAAAAAAAAAAATAGCCAAACTGACACAATGTCACAGGAATAGTTGAATTACTACAATACCTTCTGCCCATTAAATAGCATTATATAGCATGAAGTGAACACTGGAATAAAAGACAGCAAGGTTAGTGTGTCTTTTGTCCTGCACAGAATGGAAAACCAGTACAGCAGCTGACAGTGTGCAGTCAGGCAGGTGGGAGTTGGGAACAGAAGAAATGAAGAAAATATGATATTAGAGTAAGTTAGAGGGAGCACATATTTTCCTGAAGCAGCTCAATAAGTAGCTTTTATAAAAAAATGGCAGTTATTTCCACCCCTGCATTTATCTTAATAACATTAAACACCACTGTAAACTTGTTTATAGGAACACTAATTTGATTGCAGTCTCTAATTTTAAAATATCTGCTATTACATTGCAGATGCTGTAATGATTTTCTGCATACTTTTTTCAATCTGTTTTTGGAAGAGGTCTTGTTTAGTTCAGCTTATGACAAGCTATTAAAATTCCTGTGGCATTTCAGTTTAGGCTGACATCATAGCCAAAGATGCTGTGCTTAGAGAGCTAGACTGTATAAAACAACATGCTTGGAGGCCATAATAGTGGGTCATTTGGATGTGTTTACAACAGCATAGGAGAGCTATTTTACCTTGGTGTTCCATCCTGCTTTTTTAATGCCATTTATTGCGTGGTTCACTGCAAGATATTTCTAATGCTAGTCTTCCTGAGGATGTACTGAGAAGACAGGATATGCCTAAATTGTTCAAACTACCTGATGTAGACAGAAAATGAAGCGTTCTGGGGTGCTTCCTTTCTATACTATCCTCTGCACTACTAGATGGGAAAAGGCTTTTTTCCAATGTCGCTTGTGACAGTACTAGCCAGGCTTGAAATTGCTGTGACTGATATAACAGAGTCAAAAGATAACTCATCTGTAGGCCATTGGTATCTGGGCACTTGGTGAAACATGAGCTGTTCATGGAAAACTGATTTCTAAAGTTTTGGATAGCAAGAAATTGATGTCCTTTCTCAGTTAAACGCACGTGAAGCTTGCTGAAGCTGCGTGATACCAAGTATTGTTCACTTACGTGCTTGCTGCGTGAAAAAGTATACTCGAATGCATTTCTCATGAAGTGTTCCATCTTCATCTTACAGAGTGAGAAATGGACTTGGTAACCTTCATGCAAAGCCAGCCAGAGAAAAAAAATCCCAGTGTATCAAACAAACCAGAAATTTGTACCTACTATATTTTTTGAAAAACCAGATTCTTTCTTTGACATGTAGATTTTGAGAAGACTGTTGTTGTTTTCCAAAAATCAGTTTTTTTCTGTTCCCCTACATTTTAATTTTGTCAGGTATCAGTCAGGGAACAGAACATAGTGACTGAAACTACCAAAAAAGACAGGACTATTTCTTTCCTTTCCTCTGGGAATTGAATCTGGATTTTCTCACTTTTGCTATGCGCACAAGCTGACCTCTAGCTTATCCAGGTCATTGTCACAAAATTACATTTTCTAGGCTTGTGCCTTTGATTTCGTAAAGAACTCTCTGTAGCGTATGTAAACATATTTGTCACTAATGCAATTAGACATTTTTGATACCTATGTTCTTATTATTGTTTTAGTTTTCTGGTTCTATCTGTGGGATTATAAAGTTTTCTTTTCTGAACTAGACAAATATTTTCTGCCAAATATTTCATTTTTATTTAACAACATTGATGTTGAAACAGTGTACAAATTAGAATATATTTTTTAAAATTTTTATCATAAAGATAAGGATGTCAGGTAGATGTGAGTATTTAAGGCCACCTAGCCAGCCAATGTCAACATTTCAGAATAGCAGTCAGCTGCCAGAACATTATTTGTTTTTAATTGCATGTTAGGTGCTGCTTAGAAATTTTATCTTTATTTTCATTTCAGAATGTCCATTCTATCTTTTGAGTCAAAATGTATTTACCTTTTTACAAGACTTAGATCTTGTAACAAGGTAAATACATTTCAATTTTAAGTATCTTCTCACTCCTCCAGTATATTTGCAGGAACCCAATAATATGGATAACGAAACAAAGAACCAGAAAAGTAAACTAGAATTGGAGGACTGGAAATAAGGTGGCTTAAAGCCCAAGGATAACAAATTTGAGGTCAGCATGTCTTGGTTTCTGTCTCCATAACTCTAAAGGCCTTGAAATTTAGTCAATTTCCATTCAGATTAAGTGTTGTTTGAATGCAGATTACTTTTTCATCAGTCAAGAATATGATACGAGAGATGCAGGACACAGCAGAGCAAAGGAAAGTGCTTTAATTTTCTGATTATATCTGTTTGCATTTAAAATTCACAAAAAATGATATATGCCAGAAAAAATACCTGGGGTTTAGAAGTCTATTGTGGCCTAGAAATGAAATAATAATTACAAACACAAAATTAAATTTTTCCTTTATTCTATGTGCAGAATCACCTCTATAATTGCAGAGTCTCGGCTGGAATAAATTCCTTGAAACAAATATAATCTTCCAATATGATGTGTACTCTATATTGTATAGTCACAGTCTCCTATTTCCCTTTTTTCCTTCTGGAATACACTTACTTATTAGTTTTTATATTATCTCAACAGTAACTGTAATATATAATAATATTCCACTCCCCACATCTATTTTCAGTCAGCTACACTTTCTAAAGCAATTACCTTTGGGATTGAAATATTCTTGTATGTATAAAACTGCATTTCTCAGACTTCTTGTAAAGTTTTAGATGAAAATATAATTTGGGGTAGGAATAAAGAAGAAAGAATTGTTTTAATTTTAAATAAATACAGAAGACAATACTGAAAGGATGAGCTGCCCTTCCAATCTACCTCTTTCTTAAAATGCATTGTGTTCTGACTTTCATGTCTCTTGGAGTTTGTTTAGCGGTCAGTGAGCATTCACTTTTTCAAAGTCAGTTTGGTTTTGTGGAAGTATTGCTTCCCAGCTTAATAGGATAATTGGGACCAGCGACCACAGAAGGTAAGCTGTGCTGAGCCAATTGACAATTTTTCCCAAAAAATCTTCATAGATAATCAGATGAAATTTGGGATAGTAAAATGAACTGAAAAGTGGCTGAACTGATAAGTGTATAGGTTTGTAACAAGTGTCAAGTAGTCCAGCTGAAGACCAGCCAACAATGATGAAACTACAGGGTGGATACTGGGGCCAGTTTCTTGAAACTCTTAATTACTGACCTAGACGATGGATCAGAGTGCACCCATAGCAATCAGTACATGATAGAAAGCTGGGAGGAGAGGCTGATACACCAGGTGAGTATGTCACCATCCAGAGGAGCCAGGACAGGCTGGTGGAACGGGTTAATTGTAACAGTAAGAAGTTCAATAAAGAGAAGTGCAAACTCATACATCCATGAAGAAGCAACCACAGGCACCAGAATATGCTGAGGGTTTTTCAGCAGGAAAGCAGCCTAGTGGAAAAGGACCTAGGCATCCTGTGCATGAGGAAAGGATCAATAAAAGGTGTTATTTATTGCGTCACTGAGAATTGCCAGCCATGGGCTATTGCTCCAGTACCTTTCATCCTTTTTATTTAATGAATCATTTTCCTAATCCTGTACGTTTTATTCCTGCTGTGTTGTTTTGCTTGCACAGAATTTCTGATTTATAAGAAATTCACTATTTTCCCTCTAAGCCTTATCCATAAAACAACACAAGGCTAAAATAACAAAAGGGAAAAAATCCTACGTCTGCATCATTCTTGTGTCTTCCCTTGATCTTTTCTAGCCAATAAGTGTCTGAAACCCAAATTGGTTGTTCATGTAAACTGTAACATAGCAGAAAACTTAAGAAGCCAGAAGAATTTTTTCTGGAAGAAACTGTACTGTCATGAAAATTGCATTTTTTCCTCAAAATCTTAAAGCATTTCCTCAACAACTAGTCATTCTGACCTTAATATTGTCAGGTAGGAAAATTTCAGTGTGCTGATTTGGCCTGGTAAAAATCATTGTAAGGTGACACAATGAATAGAAAAAAAAAAATCAGAGTTGTTTTCTGTTTATGTTTATGCTATTAGAGAAACCTGAATTTCTTAACACCAAAAGATTATTTAACATCGGAAGTGGCTGCTCAGGGAAGTGGTTGAATTACTTAAAGGACACACACATGTGGCACACAGGGACATTATTTAGTGGTGGACTTGGAGTGTTAGGCTTACAGCTGACTCATTGATCCTAAAGGTCTTTTTCAAATTAATTATTCTAAGATTCTATAAAAGTCTAATTTAGGGGCCGTATTTATATTTTTGTTTGAAATATTTGTTCAAAATAACCAAAATGCGAAACTGACTGACGAAACTGATAATTGATTATTGTATATTTTCTACTGGGATGTACATGAAGGCAAAATAACTGGCAAAAGCAAGAGTTTGAATGTCAAATAGTGGTTGGAGTGACAATAGACTAATGCATTCTCGCAATATAACTGGAAGTTACGAAATGTTCAATAATAACTTTCAACTCCTGATAAAGCATTTTTTTCCTTTTTCTCCCCTAAATCTTAGAAGTTCAATGAAAAAGATGAATGGGGGAAGCTTGTAGACTGGAGTTAATAACAGATCATGTTATTTTCTCAGAGATAATGGACATCACATCTTGAAAAAATAATAATAAGTTTCTCTCTGGGATACCTGAGATTCGTTCATGAATTAAAAAAATGTAACATTGTTTGGCTTGGGACAAAGTAGCTAGTTTTGGAAAAGCATGTTTTAGAGACTGTAAAGTTTGAATAAAGCTTACCCCAGTCATTCTCCCTTTTTCTTTTCTGTTTTCTTTAATTATAAGGGGGAAAAAAGCTAATTCAAACCCATTGTAGGCTGTTCTACAAGGAATATTTTCTTTCTTTGAAGCCTGCAAATAAAAAAGAATTTATGCTGTGTATTTGGATGCCAGAGTCACATAGAAATAAAATCCTGTACAGCAGTGTATTTCCATATGAGATGACTCTGAAGGAAAATTTTCAGATGAATTTCAGGAAATTGCATCAAGATTATGATTTTTTTTAATGGAAAATCAATTTTTCTGCTAAAAAATTATGCATTTTGGCATATGAGAGAATGCAAACAATGCATCTTAACAAAAGCATTCACAAGAAATGGCTTGCCTCACAACTTATAAAGATTCTGGCTTATCATTTTATCCTACAACTTTCTCCCTTCTATTTTGCCTATTGCATTATTGCAATAGAGGTCCAGTACAGTCAGTAGTTCCATTCAAATATGCCCCTCCAGCCTACAAAAATGTACACTTAATTTCAGTAGCATGATGGAAGAGTAGAGATAGAAACCAGATTTATAATGTAATAAATTTTGTCAGTAAAAAAGTAAGAATTCTTTTTTGAAAAACCCTGCTGAAATAAATAATATTTTTTAGTTATTTGAATATTTTTTATTTACCACTTCACGCACATTTGAAATTTTTTTATGTTGTCATTTAGGATGCAATTCAATTCACCAAAATGTAGCTTGGTACAATTTTTTTATGTATCGTGGTATTTGAGACAGCTGTACAGTAGTCAAGGTGTATGACCTGTAGAAGATTAGTGCAATTCTGGAAGATTCTTCTGATGCTGGATATCTTAGTACATTTAAATGGTGTTAGACATCTACATTTGGTAGAAAATACTGCATTGATACTGACAAGGCCACACAATTTTGCATATCATTCAGTACAGAATTTTTCTGGTAATGCAAATGACTGCTGGATGTAGCAATGTACTACTAATCTCTGGACTCTCAACTGAAACATGCTAAACTTTCTTTTAAAACTTGGTACCCACAACTCAGACATGAAAATGTGACTTTCATTCTATAGCCAATGAAAGATGGCTATAGAGTTCTAAAGTCCTGTATGAGTAGTATAGTCAAATCTTGCTGATGTCCTATGATCAATGATGTAATAAACACAGAAATATTTACTCTGTCACTACTCCATAAAAGTATAAGGCTTTTTTTGTTTGTTTGTTTGGTTTTGGGTTTTTTTGTTGGTTTTTTTGTTTGTTTTTGTTTTTATTGTTGTAAAAGGAAGATTTCTCAGAAAAAAAGATAGGGTAATTGTAAGACATTGGATTTCTTTAAGGGATTCATACAGAGAACAAGCATAGCTATCAATTTAGCAATGTTTTAGAAAAACCTGACTGTGTCTTTGTTCTCTAACTGACAATATAAACCTGTAAATACTGTTCCTCTTTCACTTTTCAAATCAACATAGGAAGCATCTTACTTTGATTTCTTCTGTCTAAATCATCAGAACAAATAAATAAAGAAAATATTGTCTTAGCTGTTTTCTTCAGAGTAGCATTTTTGTCCCACAAAGGATTGTATTAGTGAAATTGGTCAGTAAATACATCCTTTGTTTTGCTTGAGATTGTGCTGTACAAAGCTAATAAGCAGTCAGCATGAGGGCTGCTGCAAACAACATGAGGGCAATGGTAAAGTCCTCTGTGATGCATATTCTGCACATAAGATATATTTTCTCGTTATTTTATGATATGATACAGATTGCATGATGCTTAATTGCAGCAGGAGCATCTGAGCAGTATAATGTGAAATTTCAGCACCAGCAAATACAAGCAAATTTAGGATATAATTAAAAGCTTTCTTCTTCCTCCCTTAGGAATAGCAATAATAATAATAAACACTCAGCTTAGGAAAACACTCAATGCAGCAGGATGACTTCAGAGTCAGCAAGGTTTTGCAATGGATGGCATGTTGTTACGATCCAGTTTAAACCCAGAAGAACAAAGAAAATTAAGTCTCTGTGTATAAACCCGAAATAACTTAGAAGGTTCAAAATATACCCAAAAGTGAGATTAAAACCAAACGAGGTTAGATGTTGGTGCCAACAAAATTGATATGTTTTATTTAGTAGTAAAAGAGGCAAAGAGAAGAAAGAAAAGAAAAAAAGAAATAGAAAAAGAGGTGTGCGTGGGGGTGCGGGGACAAGGAGAGAGTGACAGGGGTTAGGTGGAAGCATATCACCCATCCAAGGGTCCCAATGACGTCTCGTTGCTCCCCTCCATCTGCTCTTCTTGGTGGTGAGGGTCCCCGACTGCCGCCACACACCGAAGAGTATAGAATCCAGCGGCTGAAGCGTATAGAATCCAGTGGATTAATATAGGTTTGGGCAGGCGGGAACGCCCCGGTGCCTGCCTTGCAGGGAGCCAGTTTGACACCGTCCCTTGCAACACTGAGGGTCTGTTGCATCATCTGCAGTGCTCTGGTGCAGGGTCTGGGGACCCCTTCGGGGGGACCTTTGATGGGCCGTGACACCCCGGCTGCTGTGGAGAGCTTTTCCCCGGGTGAAGGGCCCCTCAGCCGGGCTCCTCTGCACAGCGCAGGATGGGCGGTCATGGCCTCTGACCAGAGGCTTTCAACGCACACCCGAAACCTCTCTTCCCCCGCCCTTTGGTGCGAGGGTCTGCGTGAAGCCTGGCAGCTGATAGCCTGGGGCTGTGGTCTCCACCCTGAAGGTATTAGGCTTGTGACTTGTGAATGTCCCCAGCCCTGAGTGGTTCTTTGATCTAATCTTCATCAGCGAACAGTGTAGGGCCTCTCAGAGCCCCACTCAGGGTATGGTGGTCTTCTCTGCAGCTTTTGTAACCCAGTTTTGCTATAATAGGCAAAAGTCTTCAATGAAAATGTTTGTCACAAATGATAATATTTCAGTCTCTGACACGTCATGCCTTCTCTGTCTGAAGCCTGATAGCTTATAAGCTTTGTACAGAACTCTTCCATAGACAATTTTCACAAGATTTCTTGAGTTCTCTGTACAAGTGGAGCAGCTCTAGATACTTATGAATGGAAGAGAGGAAATGCTGGTGAAATTCATTCACTTCAGGAAGCTAGTCAGCTCATTTTTTAATTGAGATATCTCAAAAACACAATCAAGAATAATAATTGCTTGCCCTTTGGTAAGGAAATTTATTGCCAGCATGTGAAGTGATGGGAGTATTCCTTCAGAATCAAATTTGATATTGAAAGTTTTTGTCATAAGGCTTTTTTTTCACACTAAACTCTGTGATTGAAGAAAGCTATTTTCAGAAAAGCTGCTTACTATGCAGTAAGTCACTCAAAAGTAAAAAAATGTTTTCTCTAGACTGCAATATTTTTTCAAAGAATTTTTTCGTGACTCATAAAACTCACTTATGTTTTGTTTGAAAGAAAAAATAAAAAGGAAATCTTCAGTTCAAATGAAAAATACATAATTTCCATTCAAAACACATTTTCATGTATTGGATGAAGTAAAAGCATGTTTCTTAACCTGCTCCGTGGTCTACATGATGAAAATGGAGCATTTGAAAAAAAACCAAACCCCAAATCATTACCTTTTATGGAAGAAGACTTTACCGTTCCTCCCCAAAAAAATCTGTTAATTCCACTAGTAGAAAGTCTATTTGAAAAACAACCAAAAAATCCAATTACATACGGAAAGTTATATAGAAAACAAAATGTAAGTTTTTTCCTGTTCTTGTTGTATTTTTGTTCGCTTATTTGTTTGTGTTTTAAAAGACAATATAATATGAATGTTCAAGATGAAAAAAAGAGAAAGCAGAATGGAAAATACGTTTTTAGAACTCCACTATTTAATCTCTAAGGAATAGCAATATAAATTATTTAAAATAAATAATACAATCTAGTGACATCTGACTTTTTGACTTTTATGAACAATATTTTAGAGGAAAATCTCCCAAGATATATTGCATAAGCTAAAACTTTCACATAAAAATTTCAAATACTGCATGTTGAGACATCATATTTTGAAAATGGAGTACATTTTTTGCTGAAGAGTGTTATTATGTTGTTGACATTCTTATCAGACATTGAAAGTAAAAGCTTAAATACTGTTTGCAGAGGTACATTCAGCCTACTGCAGCTGTGTTCGTTCTTGCCTCTTAATCTTTTTTCTGAATAACTTGAAATATTCAGTTCAGTAGAATAACACTTCTATTTTTTTTTTGTTTTTTTTCAATCATAATTTTCCATTATCCTGAGAAGAGCACTGTGGAGATGCAGTGCATCTGCATTGCAGTTATAAAGAAATGCACACGTTCCTCTAGATGGAAATTTTTTTAAGATTTATTTCTTTTCAAGCTGGTAGAAATAGCTCTGGGAAACAGAAGTTCTTAGCGACAATTGCAGGAACACTGGCCTTTCTGTAAATGCGATGACAGGAGTCTTCATTTCTCAGCAAACGTTAAAAAATGATCAAATGAGGGGATTGTCCTGCTTTTCTCTGTGCTTATGCAGCCTTACCTTGAGTCCTGTGTGCAGTTTTGGTCACCACAGTACAAGAGAGATATAAAGCTATTGGAAAGTGTCCAAAGGAGAGCTACAAAGATTATAAAGGGTTCTAGAAGGGAAGACATATGAGGAACAGGTTAGGTCACTTGGCTTGTTCAGCCTGGAAAAGAGAAGACTGAGAGGAAACTCACAGCAGGCTACAGCTTCCTATGAGTTCTAGAAATTCTATGAATTCTTAGAATAAGTAATGATCAATATTACAGTCTTGTTTTAATACTAATGATAAGCATTTGTTGAGCTGCACAATGAACAGCAACTCTTTTGTCTTGGCAAAATTGATTCATAGATTCATATTAAATAATTAATAATTAAATAATACATATTAATAATTCATATTAAAAATGTCCTTTATTTTCATAGAATCACAGAATGATTCAACATCCTGAGACGGAAGGCACCCATAAGGATCATTGGAGTCCCACTCCTGGCCCTGCACAGGACACATCGCGAGTCTCACNCAGGACACATCGAGAGTCTCACCATGTGCCTGAGAGCATTGTCCAGATGCTTCTTGAGCTCTGTCAGGGTTGGTGCTGTGACCACTTCTGTGGTGAGACTCTTCCAGTGCCCAGCCGCCCTCCAGGTGAAGAACCTTTTCCTAATATCCAACCTAAACCTCTCTTGACACAACTTCAAGCCGTTCCCTTTGGTTCTGTCACAGGTCACCACAGAGAAGAAATCAGTGCCTGCCCCTCCTCCTCTCCTCACAAGGAAGTTGTAACTGCAATGAGGTCTCCCCTCAGTCTCCTCCAGACTGAACGGAACAAGTACCCTCGGCTGCTCCTCATACGGCTTCACTTCAAGGCCATTGTCCACCATCTTTGCTGCCATCCTTTGGATGCTCTCTCTTAGTTTTATATCCTTTTTATATTGTGAGGAATGAGGGAAAAATGACAGATGAGGGTAGGTGTCAAATAGCAGCATGGTAAAGGTAAGTATGCTTGTTTCATTTCATTTTTCCTAAACAGCTCTGTTGGGAACCCTGTTCAAAAGCAAGGCTTTGCTTAAAGGCAGTGGATATCAATTATGTAAAAGATAATTTATTTTTAATTTGAGTAAGAAGTAAGAGAATTAAACTTAAAAAAGCATTTGAGTAGTGTCTGTGTTTCAGTAAGAATTTGTTTACGTTTGCTAAAATTCTTCATGTTACAACAGGCACCTGACACCAAAGAATATTCAGTGCTATTGGAAGTCTACAGATGGCTCTGTGAAGTGACAATTCCCCATTCCCTGTTTAATTCAAAGATTTCATTCTGAAGTTATTTATTTTATAAATTAGCTACAATATGTAAGGAATAAGGACATGAATGTGAGGTATTATATATATTTCTGTAATTTTTAATAGCAAGGTGCTGTGTCTTTCACTTGAGTGTGCACCTGTCTGATAATTGCAACTTAAGGTATTGCGGCTGTTTATAGGCATCCAGTAGAGATTTACAGGAGTGTTAGTAAAGTGGCATCAAAAGGAAGCAAGAGCTATCAAAGTTAGATCCTTCTCAAAAGTCTGAATTACTGTGCCTTTATTGTTTAGAAAGTCACTTGATTCATACAGCTTTGCTTAAAGAATTTAATAGGTTTTGCAAAAGTAATTTCATATTTGATCTGGTTTTACCGTTGATATGTTCTTGTTGATAGCACTAAAATAATATTTTAGTCTGTTGCTGGATGAAATGACAGCTTTGCCTTTTAACAACCACATATTAGTATCTGAGCAGAGCTCTAGACCTCCAGCTTAGCAACCTTTGATAGTGTTGTTTAACAGTGTTTTATGACACACTGATTACCTAACAGCATGCACCAAAGGCTTCTTAATCTGGAAACCTTTTTGGCCCTGTGATGTGATGCTGTGTTTTAAATCTTATAGCACTGGGGAAGGGGAATCCAGCAATTTTCTTTGGGAGATGTATAAATGCTTAGCATAGGAAAAATACATTTTGAAGAAGAATATAGGGTATTCGAAGAATAGTTTCCGTTATACGCTAGGGCAGAAAGGTAAAATACATGTTACATTTTTAAGAAAGCATTTACAAGGTCTGAGTGAGGGTAAGAGAAGAGAGAGTATTGACTACTTGATGATTTTGACTTCCCAACCTGAAAATAGGTCTGCTTGTTTCTCTTTAATAAGTGAAAATTTATGATATAGCTGGCTGCAGATGTATTGACTTTAGTTCTGTTTTTAATCTTCACGGGGTGTGCCTTTCAGATCCTTAAGTGGTCTTTTAAACTGCTTTATCATTTTGTCTTCACATTAAAGCAAACCTCAGTTTGATGGATATCATCTAACCTAATAATTTACTTCCAAATTAAGGTTAAAACAAAAGGTTAATTACCTGCATAATAATATTATGGATGATATACTTTAGCTGTTCTTGTTACAGTGTTTCTGTAACTACACCCACTGCAAGGTGATATTTCCAATTCTCTGTTAAGAAGAACTAGGGGTGTTGTTGTATCGATATTCACCTTTTCAGTCCAACATGAAACATCAGACCTGCTACTGAGGTGCAGCTCCAATCTGTGTTAACATTTCATTGGTACTAACAAGTTTCCCCAGCCTCCCTTTAACACCAAAATAGAAAAAGGGACTTGCAGAAATTTCTACTGGTAGAAATTTTCTACCATTTCTACTAGCAGAAAATATCCCGTGTCTGTAGGAATATCTTTATTGGCTATTTCTAGACTGCTTGAATTGCGGTACATAACATCCAGATTAGTTATATTCTAAATATGCTGCTAATTTCCAGAAAAAAATAAACTTGAAATTGGCAAGTTTTAAGCTAACAAAAATTTATGGAGTTGATTTGGACCATTTTATATTTCTCAGTGTTTTTGTGAAATGGAGACAAAAAGAGAGACCCAAACTTTTATAAAGCTCATATATATGAAGGAGTATCCTGTTTTAAACAACCAAAGACTGTGCTACGCTTTTTTCATGTAGTAGCATTACAGTAGGTGTTCTCCTCGACTGGTTATCTATGGTGACTTCAAGTCCTTTTTACGGCTGCTGTTTTTTGGACATTACCTAGCACTACGGTTTGGAGCTCAGCTCCCCATTTCTTAATCATTTTTTGTGGGGTAGGGAACTCTGCCAAAAAGACAGTTGTACCAAGCCCATCATGCCAGAACTCCTGCCTGTCTTGCTGAAGCAGTCATGGAATTTTTCTTAACAAATTATTTGGCACAGAGAAGTGTAAACTGTGACTGTTGAGGTATAAGGGGGTCTATTACTCTATACTTCTGAGAACATTCTTTTCCAAAGGGTCAACAATGAGACAATGGTCAACTGACACGAAAATCAAACTTTCTGTACTGCAGTTTTCTTTGGTCCATCCACTACAGCCTCTGATAAGCTGAGTCAGATTTCTTGGCTGTTAGGCTGTTTGGAGAACATCTTCTTTTAATATAGCATGATAATTGTCTTATTTCCAAACTTACCAAACTGTTTTCTGGAACTTTTTTCCTAATTAATGCTAGCAATCTATTATTGCAATTTGTGTTACTGTTTTTGAAAGTTACTAATTTGGCAATGACAAGTACCTATATATGAAGACCTCTAATCTCAGTGAAGACAAGGAATTACATCAAAAGATCTTTTGATATCAAAATATGATGGTTCAGTGTCTTCACCAGTGTGCAAAACTGAAGATCAAATACATTTGACAGTAAAGAGACACTATCTGGTAGCAACTGTGCTTCAAAATACCCATGAACATGTAATGAAAAGTCTACAGAAGTAATTTTTTTGAAGAGAAAAAAAATTGTGTTGTTGTTGTTGTGTAATTCTTAAGTAATATGTTTTGAGAGACTGGCTACAACACTTCATTACTCCAATTTTGTCTCATTCTAGCTCTATTGACATTAATAGAATTGAACTAGTGCCCACGTGCAATGTAAAAGTAAATCAGATGTTCTAGTTTAATTTTTTACTCTTTGGTTTTATGTTTATTTAAATTCCTTTTAAGTCAATGTCAAAAGCCTGCTGGGAGCAGAAGCATATTAGACACTTGACTTCTTTCTTTCGCTGAAACTGTCAACTTCAGCACAAAGTTAATCTGCAGAGAGAAAGAAATTCTTAAGAAGTATTCCTCAGTCTTTTCCTCTTCTCCTGTAATGTTTTGATTTTTTTTTTTCCATTGTGTAGCATACCCATTTGAATTTGAGTATAAAAATACACAAAAAGTGATAGTAAAATGTAAGCTTTTAAAGAAGAGACTTGGATATAATATCTAGCATTAAGGATAGACTTTCCATTTCTTGAAAACACTTTGTACTCTGCCTCCAATACATTCTTTATGTATTCCCACAGCTATTTGTTTTCTGCATTTTGTCAGCAATTTACTCTTTGCTAGGTGTTATACTCTAGTTTCTATGGAAAGTTTGGACTTGTTCAGAGGAAATTGCAATATGTGATGGCCAATTCACAAGCATATTGCTTTAGCACAGGCAGTGGGGAAGTTTGGCTAGAAATGTGAAGAAAAAGCAGTTGGAATTCTTTGGCATGAGAGATAATACTGTAAAAAATAAAGACAATTATTTTGAAACCTTTCCAAAGTAAGGAGCTCTTTTTCCCTATGTATTACAAAGGCATAACTTGCAGAACTGGAACTGAAATCATTAGGTTTTTGGTCTTGCAGCTCTTAAAGGAGCTAGATAAACATTTAATATAAACATGCACATTGGACGTTATTTAGAACACATTTTTAATATTCTAGGTAAATCCATTATTTATTCACTGCTTTGGTCTGTAAAAAGAAAACTGTTTGAAAGAATAAGTAATGTGGTGAGAATCCTGAGGATAAAAACCAAGACATATTTTACAGCATATTGAACTCAAAAGTAGCATTAAGATTTAGTTCAGAGAAAAAAGAGCCTGAAAGCTTTTGAATGGGAAGGCTTAACCTGGGAAAGGTTGAGAATGTAGTTGAAAAGGAACTAGTAGTAGGACCAAGACCTCGTTTTTTCCATTTTAAGAAAGTTTGGCCTTTTGCAAAGTTAAAGGCAGATGCAGCAATTGAATGAGACTTCACAACCTGCTGAACTTCAAGCACACTGAAATAGCAGCTGTGTGTGTTTTATCCCCTAGGGCACTCATTATTACAAGGTAAGACAGGGAGGTTGCATCTTTCTTTTTTATGCACCCATTCTCAGGAGGTGGAACCTCTGTTCAGAGAACAGAAACCAGCTGAGGACTTCCTAAGACTGTCAGGGTCATTAAGAACTCCATTTGTTTGCTTTATCTCTGATAGAGAATGGACAGGTACAACAAAGAATTGAGACTATTCTTAGTCAGCATCTTGAAATCTCAGGGTGATTCTGAGGGTGGCCCATGTTTCCCTCCTTTTTCTCCTTCACCACACATGTTCCATGTCATGCCATAGGATGAATTTTGTATAAATGGACAGTGCCCCGCAAAAGTCTTTAGTGCTCATATCTGCTGTTGACCAGAGCACTTGATCAGCATGACCCATACGACAACAGGAGACAGTACAAGGGTAGGTGGGACTGAGGAGGAATAATAATGACAAGATGAATGAATGAATTTTATAACAGGTCAGCTGCATTGTACATATGTCCTACACGATGTCATACTTGCTTCATAAAATGTTATTTTCATGGATTCTGGATTACTTATAATCAGGAAAATTATTTAGCCATCAGAGGCAGTATGTCTCAAAGGAAGACAGTAAATCTGTTTAGACAGACAAGCCCTTAAGTGACTGAACTGTATTGAAATTTAGGCTCAGAAGACAAACAAAAAAGAAAGTGAAAGAAGTAAACCACTGGAAAACCTGTCATTCCAACCCTATCTGTATCTTTTCACACACTAAGCCCATCCAGACGTCAGGCTATAGCTTGAAGTTAATGATTCATTTTTCTGTCTATCTCTGCTGAATATTTTTGAAAAGCAAAAAAATCTAAACCAAAACTTTAAGCAAACTAAAAGCTCAAAAATTCTCAGAGGATCACAAAGATTTAGTATTTGCAAGATTGTAGAATCCTAAAAGCATAGAATTGTTTGGGTTGGAAGAGACATGAAAGATCATCTAGTTCTAACTCCCCTGCCATGGGCAGTGGCACCTTCCACTAGACCAGATTGTACAGAGCTCCGTCCAGCCTGGCCTTAACATTTTCAGGCAAGGGGTCCTCACAGCTTCTCTGGGCAACTTGTGCCAATGTGTCAGCACTCTCACAGTGAACACTTCCATCCCTATAACTAATCTGAATCTGCCCTCTTTCAATTTAAAGCCATTCCCCCCTATCCTATCACTACACGTCCTGCTTTCCTGTAGGCCCCATTTAGGTACTGGAAGGTGCTTTAAGATTTCCCCAAAGCCTTTTTACCCTCCAGGCTGAACAGCCTCAGCTCTCTCAGCCTGTCTTCAGAGGAGAGATGTTCCACCCCCCTGATCAACTTAGTGATTCTTTTCCTGGCTTGATCCAACAGATCTACTGCTTTCTTGTATTGTGGGCCCAGCACTGGAAATGATATTCCAGGTGGGATCTCACAAGAGTAGAGTAGAGGAGCAGAATCAGCACCTTCTCCCTTCTGCCCAAGCTGCTTTTGTTGTGGCCCAGAACACAGTTGGCTTTTTAGACTGTGGGTGCACATTGCTGGGTCAAGTTGAGATTACTGTCCACCAACACCCCAAGCGCTTATCCTTAGGGCTGCTGTCTTTGCATTCTCTGCCCAGCCTGCACTTGTGCCTGGGATTGCCTGGGATTTTCTGAACTTCTTGTACTTTACAAAGGCCCATTTCTCAAGCCTGTCAGGGTCTCTCTGGATGGCATCCCTCCCCTCCGGTATGCTAGCTACACCACACAGCTTAGTGCTGGTGGCAAACTTGATGAGGGTGACCTCCATCCCACTGTCCATGCCACTGACCAAGATGTTAAACAGCAGTGCCAGTCCCAATACCAACCCTTGAGGAAAGCGCTGGGCTGTTTGGAGCTGTTTAAAAGTGGACAAAGCTTCATGTGTAGATATAGGAGAAGTGGCAGTGAAAAACTGCAAAAGCAGCAAGCATACATTATTAAACTAGTAGTAGAAAACAATACATAGATAATGTTCTAATTATGTTTAATATCAAATTTTTGAATGTTACAATTTCTAATAATATTCAGTTCTGGACTTTTTTTGTTCCCATGAGATATCCAGCTGTTGCATGTATTGGACATCTAACACATCTGTTCTCTTATGTTGCATAACAATTAATTCTGGATACATCAAACTTTAATTGGTAAGCCAACACTTCCTTGATTTCTGCATCAGCTTTTTTGGTCCATAGATTTCAATCTCTGAAACACTGAATAAAGCATTTGTGGTCTACCAAATTCCCTTCAGCCTTTTATTTTTTCTGATAATTATTCTAAAAAATTCCTTATAGAAAAATTTCCCTCATATGACTTCATAAAAGCAGTTGTAAAATTTTGCAATATATAATTAATGTTACTTAAAATTAATTTTTTTTCAGAAGCAGTCTAAGGCATCAGAGAGAGTTTAGAACGTAAAAGGCCGATCCCTGCATTGGCAATGAAACAAAAAAAGATGCTAACACTGGGACAAGAAAGCACTATTTATCTAGCTCTCAGTAGATATGTAAATTGGAACTCTCTCTCTCAGTAGATATGTAAATTCTATCTGTGAATGGGGATTTTTCCCATATGAAAGGTCTTTGATTGATCCTTCAGTGTCCAGTAGCTAAAACTAATTCAGCAGCAATATGTAAAGGTCTCCATTCCACATGAAGATTCTTAATTTTGCTGATGGTAGAGGATCTCAGCTGGAAAATTTCTCTCACATATTGGTTCAGTTGATCAACAGGATCAAAACCTACCAACTCAGAAAGAGAGAAGAAATACACGTATCATCCATTTCACTTAATCACAAGCTTTCTAGAGTTACCCCTAGTACCTGTCCAGTCAGCATAGTCAGCTACTTTCCACAGTGCAGTTCAATTTTTAGAAAATTCAAAAGGAAAAATTTCTAGAAACTTTGACATTCTTCTGTATTTAACTTAATATATAAACCAGATTCTGTTTGGTGTTAGGATACAGAGAATGTCACGGTGGCTCCAGTTCATTCCCCACTGGCAGGCCCAATGACTGTATGAAGTGACAGTCAGAGTTGTGGACATGTTACGTATGTTTTAAAATGCCCCCTTAAGTCTTGTAAGTCAGGTACAGATGCCTCACAATGAGGAGAGTAATAAAAATATCCCTGTTCTCACATTTTTTTCAATGTAGAGAGCCTATTTTAGTAATAGTACAAGAGCAACTCAAAACAGCAAAGGTGGGTTTGAAGAATAAAACACATGATCAGACTTCCAGAAAGGCTACTGAGAGTGGAGTCTAGCTTTGTCTGCATCAAACACTTGTTCTACGGGTTATGACAGTGTATTTCATCTTGTAATCAACACTAGTCTTGCACTTTACAGACTAATAAAATTACTGGATGCAAAAACAATACTCACCCAAAAAGTTCTGATGCAAACACACCTGTACATCAAATTTCTACTCTGTTGTCCGGGGGATAAAGTACAGCTCCATTGTACTTTAATCCTGATACAAAACCAAAAACTGTAGCTTTATTGTTGTGGAGTCATAAGTGAAATTAATTATCTTTCAAATTTAGTTGTATTATCCCAGGTAGTTTTTTTTTTTTTTTTTTGTAATTTCAATTGCTACCACAGTAAGTTGCACCCATAACTGAGAAGCATGTGTGGTGCAGAAAGTATTATAGCTACCATATTGATTAGCATAATTAAAGAAGTGAGGTAAAGTTAAAATGTCTTCTTAGCAGATATGGTAGGAAACCCAACAGTACATAGAGAAGCTCAGGTGGGAATACAAGTCTGTGAATTACTTTGGAATGCCTGTTGATCAATAACATATTTGGTTCAAAAAAATGTTACAGGAGGAGTGGCTTCAGAGCTGGTAAAAGTCTTTTCTGTATTTTAACCATGTCGTCTTTGCAGTCTGTCCTGGTTTAGGAAGGGAGACTCAACATTTTCCCAGTTAATATTTTCTTCTGTTTTCTTAAGATTATTTAGTTTACTCTTTAATATCTCTGACAAATTTAGTGAAATCATAAAACATCTAAAGCCTTCAGAGGCAGAACTGGGAAAATTATCACATATTTGCATGATACCAAATATGCACAAATACTTATACCAACTCCCAGGCTAAATTTGATTGAGAGAAATTTTTGCAATCATAAGACAAAAGTAAAAGGTTTTCCCACACCATTTTTTTTTCCAATAAAAAGACAAAAGAAACTTAGCAAAATCAAACAATACATAAAATAGTTTGACTAATATTTAGTCTTCCAATAAGTCACTTGTGATGAAAACACAAACAAATCACAAACATTAATAAACTAATAATACAAGCAATTATGGTGGCAATTGAAAGTTCCATTGGTCCCACATTGTTCATCTGTTGGTAGGTTCCTATAAAAAGAAAAGTGAAAATTTGGGCTAATACAGACCAATTATAAAAAGGAAGGAAAAATTTCCTGTCTGGTATAATGCTACTAAAGCAGTGACTTCAGTTTGAAATGCTGGTACTTCTGTATCTATTACAAAAGTAACCAAAAAGCTAAAAGGGCTGAAGATAAAAATGATTATCACATCTTCATGGTTCTCTGTGAGCCTTTCCTTGTAAATTTGCTGGCAGTTCCCCTGCTCTGCCTTTGATCTCCAGTGGTGGGGTGCTGGCATTCCCAGAAAAAGAAAACAATACAAACTTCCTGGCACATTACCCCTTAGTGAACCAAGTTTTTTAATTGTGTGAACTCGATATCTCTTAAGCATAGTTTCAGCTTCTATTGCATGGAGTGCTTGTTGTTTCCCCCACATTTTCAGGGAATCTGCTCTGCCTAATTTTGTATGTGGAGCGAGTGATGCTGCCTGTAAAAATTCGACAAGTGCTGCAGTTTGTGAATTAGGGAGTGCTTTAACTGCTTGAACTGGGTTTCTTTTAGGGTTTTTAGCACACTTTCTGGAGCCATAAATTAACCTTATCAGTTTGGCAGATAACCCTTGCTTCACTTACTCCAGTGATTTTTACTGTTTGCTGTCTGGCATCCCTCTGCTTTAAAATTGTCTGGATTTCAGTCTTGACTGATTTATGACCAGATTTTGATCTTGCAAGTTGTACATGGCACGGTTTTAAGATCAGTTGGCTAACCCAGGCAGTCATTTGTGGTTTCAGTTTCAATTAAGGGTTGACATGCTAATTCCTCATCATCAGATATCAATGCAAATGTTGCATTTTGCTCTTTATCAGAACAACAGACTTGTTCACCATGTCTCAACTCCTCCACTGAGCACAACAAAAGGTCTGAATTACTAAACCATGTTTCAGGAATGTTTTATAGGTTCTACCTCCTGCAATTCTTCCTGTAAAATTCTCTCTCTCACTGCATGCCAAAGCTCTGCCTGAAGCTTTCGAACAGGATCACATTTTGCAGCAATCAATGCCTCTTCCAACAGCCTTTTTTTTTGTTTTCCTCATTTAACTGAAGGAACAAGTCTTTCACAAATCTTATAAAGATAGTATTATCTCATCTTTAGATTTTTGCGTAACCAGTAGCTCAATATCCCAATCTTTTCTTGCCGACTCCACTCCAGGGATGTAGGGCTAATAACAAATTTTTCCAGGAAGGACAACAAAATATTTTCTTTACACTGGCCAACCAGAAGAGCCATTGTCCCCAAAAGCTCTTGTATAACCTCCTTCAGGGGGCAGCTGGGGAAGTTTCTAAGAGTACTTACATGAGGAACCACACACCTCCCACAGAGGGAACTGTACTATTTTCAAAGGCACTTTGAGTTAAAGAACACTATCATGCAATGACTACAGCAAAATAATGTTATGATCTCAATATACTGATTATCAGAGAGATGCCTCTGCCCAAATTAAGGTGCAAACAAGACCACATACCAAAGTCAATAGTACAGATTTAGTTTTACAGTAAATATGAGGTAAAGAGAGATAGAAATAGGAAAGAGAAGAGCAGAGAGAGAAAGAGAGTGAGAGAGAGACAGATTATGTAGAAAGATAGTCATTGCCCTGTGGATCCAGAAGCATCCTGTTTGTCCTCTTCACCCTGGGCTTCTCAGTGGTGGGGGTCCTGTGGAACATAGAGTTCAATGGATTAATATACGTTCAGCTGTATGGGAACACCCAAGCACCTTTCCTGTGGGGGGGATGTTTTATAGTGTCTTACAGCAACACTGTGGATCACATGCAGTCCTCTGCTACAAGGCCTCAGCAAATGAATCTGGGGGCTATGGCCTCCCCTCACTGAACCCAAGCAGAGATTATTTTCAACACAGCTTCTGAGTCGGCTTTCTGCGTAGATACATTCTTTTCCCCCCAGCCTTGTTTATTTTTCCTTAAGCCTAAGATAATTGGACAATAGTACCACCTTTACTTTATCTCAAGTTCCTGTCAGGTGGCTTAACTCACAGTCTAAATTCCTGGAATCCAGGAGGCATATTCAGAGGAGGGAGAAGGAAGGAGAGGGAATAGTATGGGCATCAGTGGTGCAGATAAGCAGTTGCTTCTTTGTATAATTTGCAAAGAAAAGTCTGTTATTGATTTTAACAGTGTTTAAGACAATTATGATTTTTATATCTCTGACGTGGGCACTAAATTCTAGATTCTGGCTTCTATTTAAAGGCTAATAAGGTTAAAAATAATACCCTTTGCTTCTACTTATTTAGTGATTTTGCTGATGACTTGGCTGACTTTAAATAATTTATATTTTCTGAAGAACGGAATGTAGAAGTTTTCAATTAGATTATACTAGCACACTAAAAATTACATTGTAGTTAAGAGGGAAAACAAAACAAAACCACAAAATTCACAACAAAACAACAGGTCCTTCAAATTAATTTTTTTTCATCTCTATAGTTTGTTATATTCAACAGAATCTAGGACACTGCAGTAACTGAGGAAGAGTTTGCATTAGGTAACTGCTGTACACGGGCAAAGGGAGAGGGAAAGGAAGGAACACTGCATGGTGCTGGTGGACTAAACAGGGTTAGTAGAATTAGCAAAAAGTTTCAGACTCAACAACTCTGATTAAAACATGATCTTCCAGTTCTCTTTCCTGACTTCCTTTCTGCTCATAACTGTTTTGCAGTCTCTTTTCTTTATCAAACTCTTAATGAAACTGGCATTTTCACATTCCCTTTGTTTGCTTTTCAAACACTAACTGTGGTAGGATTATGGAAATGTAAGAGCTGAACTGACTGTATATGCTTATGTGGATGTGCACAAGATACACACAAGGCTCACAATACTTGTTCTTTCCAGAAGGGTGTCTTCCCTTAAAAATGAAATTGCTGTATTTCACTACAGCACGATTATGTTCAATAAATCTTGTCACTAAATTTAAAGCGCTGTACTTTCAAGTAAGAATAATTATGATAAGAGTTAAGTAAATGTCAATGCAACTTTTTGAAATCTGAAATTATACTTGCACAATTTTAGTCCATACCATGAACTTGCAGCCAAAATATACTCCTGTATAGAATCTGTAACCTGCACTACCCATTCTTTTACTAATTTATTACACCTCAACCGCAAATAAATTTTTCAGCAAGCAGAGCTATTTAAAATAGACATTTTGTAAAGTTCCATATGTTCCTCAGTGATATGCTTAGTCATAACAAACATGAGTTTCTTAAAATTAAAATATTTGGTTTCAAACATATTTAAGAAAAAAAAAAGATAAAGAGTGAAAATAAATAAAGAGTGAAATAATTTTTTTCTGGTCATATAAAAACTTTATTCTTACCTTCTCCAAGTTAGGTAAGTTTTTTTGTGTGTTAACTAAAAATAAAATTCACTTCAGCAGAAAATAAGTAGAAATTCTCCAAACATTTTTTTTCTCAGAAAGTTAGACCCAAAGGTATTGACAGCAAACCATAATGCAATCCACAGAGTTTTCTGATGTATCTTTTGTATAATTGTTTCCTGAAACTGTTCTGTTTCTTATAGTTTTAAGTTTGCATCTTTCCCCAATAACTTAACAATTCTAGAATTCAGAACAGTTAAATTTACAAAATCAACTTTTGGCATTCTTCTCCAGATTATCATCATCAGAAAAAATTCTCATTGCAGCAAAGGAGAGTTTAATACTGACAGGGCTAAATATACAAAAGAAAATATATTCATTTTAGTGATAATACTAAATCATATTTCATAACTTAGTAATGTTACATTGCAGGTAACAATTAGCTCTAACATTCCCCTGTGATCTTATTACAATGCTTTTACACAGAAAAACACAGACAAATAATTAACAAAAAGTTGTGAAAATCAGTGCTGGATAGTGCATGATAGTGTCTGAGCACCCTCACTGTTTACTGTGTGTGATAACCTCTATTGCATAATTGCAGGGGTACTAAATTTCCAGTCATTTAATTTTGAATGGGGGCATAAAATTTTAAATAAATATCTTTGCTTTACAGATCTCAAATTTACGTTTACTTCTTCTTTCAAGAATACAGCAAGTTTCTAAATTCCCTAGAGTTCATTGTAATATTCCTAAAGGAGGAAGTGACAGAGAAAACTGCAGCTGTTAAGCAATTAATTAGGTACAACCAAGTTTATTATCCTTTTAATTCTATCCCCTTAACTCTGATTTACTTCTGCCTCCACCTATACTCATCAGCAGTTAAAGCAAAGGTCTGCACAATATTAATCAGGGTACTCAACATAACTGTGTGCAGCTTAACATAAAATGTCCAAAAAGAACATCCCCCTGGCTCAATAACTGACCTGAAGATTAGCTGAATTAGTAGCAACACATGGTGAAAAAAATAGTCCCAAGGGAACTAGCACTCCACTGAAGGCTGGTAGGATCTACTGCAGACTCAAATAAAAGTCATTTTACAGTCCTCCGGAAAAGATTTCAGAAGAGTGAAATCACATTATATATAGACAGCAAGTAATTTAATTAGAAGGCTAGTCACTACAAATTAATGATAGGAACAACACTGATAATGCTTCAAAACTGAATTATTCCTCTTTTTAACACAATAGATACTCTAATGACATAGTTTGTTTTCATATAATATTTTCATGCTAAACATTCTTGAAAGGCTTTTCCTAACAACATATGCTAGGTATTAGTCAATTTTTAGAAGGTTTTAGAACAAATTCCACCTTTTTTTCTATATACTCATTTTAATTAGCACAGAAATGCATAGCATCTGCCGTGTGAAGTAAAATCATTCTCCCCTATCCTCTTCCAAAATCTCTATTTTCTACTGATTTGTGAAGATTGAGAAGTTTTTGGCATTTCTGGGTCAACCTCACTTTATTTGGTCCTGATTTTTGACTAGTGCATTCTTTACGGGAAGTCTCCTTGTCTGTCTGCATACTTTTTTATGACGTAGTAGTGTCAGCTTGAATTTTGCCCCTGCCTTCCCATGGATCTGGTCTAGTAACAACTTGTCATAAGGCAGCCTCATAATCAGCCCTGTGCTGCCTTGTTTTCCCTAGCCTGCCTGGTCCTAATCCAATGCCTCCATGGTGGGTGCCTGCCTGTTGGGGGAACAGCTCTGGAGACCTGGTTTAGCCCCATCAGGGTCTACCAACACCTGAATAGATTTGAAGTCAACTAACATATCACCTCCAGACGTGGGATTTACTTTCCCATATGTGTGCTTCAAAGCTCGAAATTCCATTGCAATGTCTACACTGTAGCCTGTCCTGGTTTGGGACAAATTTGGAAAGAAACTTCTAGAGGAGGTCTCTTCTAAAGGGCCAAGTTCTAGCAGCCCCTCCTCCACTCTAGGTTCAGGAGAAAATCTCCTCGGAGAAAAGTGGAAAAAACTGTTTATTTAACAAGCAAAGTATTAACAAGCATGAAAAAATGAATAATAGGAAACAATAAACCTCTCTTGCTCTGAAGAGATGGTAAAATCAGAGAACAGAGTCCTTCCGTGGGTGTGTCCCAGCTCTCTCTCTCTGGAGCTCGGGTCCGGCGTCCAGGCCGCAGGGCAGCTCGGGCCCCNGCTCCCGGATGTAGTTTAAAGGCACAGGGCCCATTCGTGGGTAAAAGAACAGATGATGGGGATATTAGACCATACAGTCACCCCAGGACAAGCCCTCTGTCCTAACCATTTCTAAGGTGTGATCAGGTCCTCCAAGAACTCCTTCAGGAGCAACTTACTCTCACAAGGTGTTTTGAGGGTTTTTTTTTACTTTTGACCTCTGTTTCAAAACAAAGCCATGCTCCTTAGCTGAAATTTATAAGGCACTTAAAACCAGGCAGATTTCCAACATATATATATATTAAATTTTTATTTCATGTGTGTTTATATGTATTCTATGAATGCTTTCAGAATTCTTTCTTCAGTATTCCCTACATATAAATTTCTCGTGAACAGGAAGTTTATGGCATCATAATTAAAACACTTCTACTTCAGGGAAAACATTTAATTCCTCTACAGTCGCTGATGGCAATTTTGACTTTTATGTAGAGTCAGTTAAATACATAAACAATTTTCTGTGAAAAAAATCTTATTAATTTTATTTTATTTTCACTGATATTTTTGTTGGCAATATGAAAAACGTGATCTCAGCTTGCATTATTATTTTCTTTCTTCTTCTCAGCCACAAATCAAATTCATATTGAGGGATATATGGATATCTTTTTCCTAGAGAATCACACTGAAATAAGTGAATATTCTCTGAACATCTGTCTTCCTTCAGTTATCATCCTTTCAAAAACAGTAATGACAAAACTACTTCAGTGATAGCTTTTTTCTGTCACCTGAGCTTTTTCTCTACCAAAAGTTACTTCTTATGTTTAAGGAGAAATTTTTGAACAAGTGCAACTACTTTAAAAATATTTTTTTAAATAATTTAAAGACATGTTGCTGAATATTAGCGTAATGAACTTAGCATATCAAAGGGGGAAAGAAACCCCTCACCTCAGTTGTCAGACACTCCGGCAGAATCAAGGGAAGGAGAAAGGAGACAGAAGGAGAAAGTAGAAATGAGAAAGGGGAAAGCGGAATAGGAAAGGAGAAAAGAGAAAGGAGGAGGAAGGGAATGGCAAGGCAAGGCAAGGCAAGGCAAGGCAAAAGAATAGTGTATATAGAGTTACAAACAATAAAACACAATGCAAAATATATATGTACACATGCACAAGCACATATAAATCATTTGAATTCTTATTAATCTGATTTCCCAAAAGACATCAGAAAACAAAAAAACCCAGACCGTTATGTTTCAGATCAGCTTTCCATGTGGTTGTTTAGGAATACAGTTTTACAGTATTTGGAAAATTATAATTTTATAGTAATTATATGCCCACACATCTAGGGCAAAACTTCTCTCTCATATAAAACACAAATTTGAATCTTCTTGCATTTAGGCAAATTAAATAGCAAAAAGTCTTTGATAAAAAAGGAAGTTATTTTTACACAGAAACCTATGTTTTGAAACTATTTTGCTCAAAGAACAGATGGTCTTTTTGACAGGAGAATTTTTTCAGATCAGGTGTGATAGGACATGAAGTCCTTTTAAAAATGAAACCCCATGTTTTGTATGACAACACACAGAGATCTAAGCCTAAAATTAGTACACGAAATAAATAGTAATAAAAACAAGAACAAGAAATGGAAACACTGAGAAATAACTCAGTAGGCATCAGATTGTGAAGAATAGCAGAAAGGCTGACAAATAAACAAAAGTAGAACATAAAAGCAAAATTTATAGTGGTCATATCATTCAAAATCATGGTGGGAATGCAGGAACTGAATGTTCCTTCTTTCTAAAGCAAGACAAGAAGATAAATCATCATCAAAGACATATTCACCATGATTCACCTCATAACTCCCTGCTAAGAGTTGAGAAAAGCAACGTCCATTTTAAAAGGTGATATTTTCACTAGAAAATATGTGTGCAGACTACTACCATACAGTAACGCTGTATTAATGACAGACGTACATTTATTTAAATGGGAAGATAAACTTGCTCAATGAGCATTAATATTGACAAAGTTTAGTAAGACAAAAGAAGAAAAAAGTTATATGTTTTTAATAACATGAAGTAACTGAGTACAGTTTTCTTTAGTTTTTCTTTTCTATTTTAAAAGGATCAGGTTAAAGGACAGAACTAATTTAAAAGCAATTTTTCAATAGTAGTTCAATATCTAGAAAGCCAACGGATCTCAGAAGCATGGCCACCTTCACCAGCCACTCTAGCCATGGTAACCCTCCAGCTTAGCTCTAGGACATGGCTGCCCCTTTTCTGGGTGTGGACTCAAAGTTGCACCCATACCCCAGAGAGATGCAGAGATGCTGACCAACATGGGCATTGCAAGCCTTCAGCTACACATAGGTACAGCACTCACATAAAACACAGGCACAGATGGCCTCATCCTCCTGAAGTTTCTTGATAGCCACACATCTAGTATGAGTGACAAGGTTTGTTTACTGTCATAGGCTCAATGTTTTTTTTGTGAGGTCTCTGCATGTTTTGGTTTTGCTTTCATGTTTTTGCCCTTATTTCCCAATTGCCAGAGATCCCTACAAGATCTTTAAACAACCATTCTCAGTCTCTCCCACACTATCATCAATGAGCATGACTGACTATGCTTGGTTCTCATTACTGCATCTTTCATCATTTGTCTGTGCTGTTTCCAGGCACAGCCTCACATACCGACACTCCGCTCCCTAGTGTGGCACAAGCAAGAAATTTTTTAAGGTGTAGAATACCTGCACTGTTCTGGTACTCTGCCTTCTTGACTATAAATAAACACAACTGTACGTCAAGCACGAGACAGAATATGCCTCTGTTGTACTCTGGCACTTAGTCCAAGAAGCATTATTCCACTTGTAGTAGATATAATATTCAGAAAGACGGAATATCATTAGGTTATAATGACATTGATATGCACATCCTGGCATAACTCCTGCACTTCAATGTAATGTACCCACAAATAGTCCCTGCTGGAGTATATTTCACCAGATATTTATACATTTCCTTCGAGTTATGCAGTGCCATAACACAATGCAACAGAGACTAAATATGTCAGTGGAGATTTTGATAATGTATTAGGAATAAAAACTAGATTGGACAAGGCTCTGGGAAGCCAGGTCTCAGCTGACAGCTTTTGGTGAGGGATTGGATCATGGATGTCCAGAAGTTGCCTCCAAGATCAATTATAGTTTGGTTCTGGCTGATGCCTGCTCATGCTCCACACTAGAAAAAGTTGTTAAGCAGCTTACCTCATAATTTGTTGGCTAATGTTTACAATGACAGGTTCTCTCCGATAATCTCGGTGGCTGCGTAGATAGTCACAATTTAGACTATCTTTCTTTTGTAAATATTGCTCAGGAGTTATGTGTGTTACACAAGGTAAACTGAACAAAGTGTAATTTTTCAAGGCCATAGTCATTCCTAATTCCACTGTGAGTGTAAGCAATTCCTATCAAATAACCTGTGGTCTTAGCGCTTATTCACCACCCAGTTTTAGACCAAAGGTTCATTACTATTCCTCTCAAGTGTAACTTTTCCACTTTACATGTCGTTAATCTGAGAAAAGTAACCTGAGATAAGCAAAGCCATCTTGCGTACTAGAGTTTGGATAATAATTAAAAATGAAGGCTTAATTATGAAACAGAATTCTAGTATTACCTAAGGAATTATGAACATGTTAAATGGGTCATTAAATCACACACAAGGAGAGAAAGGTATACATATTGAAGCAATAATTTGTTATGCAGCATTGTCAAACAAGTATCCTCTATGAACAGATTTCTATCAATAATACAGAAGGGTAATCTCCTGCCGTAATTCATTGCATTTACTTTCCCACATAGGTCTCTTTTTTTTTGGGTGTGATAATTATTTTGATTGCAGGGAGATGAAACCTACAGGTAAAACCTATCATAAATTAAGGCTAATGTTAAGTAAAAAATTAACTAAGACAAGGGGTTTTAAAACCCCTGAGCTGTTATATTTAATTCCATGTGGTAGGGCAAGGCTTTTGATCCCTGGCAGTTCCCATATCAAAGGTAGTTAAAAGAGATGTGCAAGACCTTTACCAGACTAGAAAAGAAACAAAGGATGAGATGCTTCTGTGTGGTGAATCTTCCAGTGCCTCTTTGGGCCATCATTCAGAAAAGGAGGGGGAAACTGGAGAAAGATATGGGTTTATTAGTACCATTTGAAAACTAGATATAATGGCTCCTTCTTCATCTCAGGTACATAATCCAACAATAATTGGAAGGAACCAGGTCAATAATATCAGATATAAGAGGAGAAGCAAAAGATATCTTGTGGTAATATGAAACCCTACTTTTCAGTCTAAATTCCTTCTTCTTATCAGACCCATACTTAAATATAAAATTCAACCTGAAATCTTTTTCTGTGAAAGTATAGGAAATAGGGTTTGTAAAAGTGTACAACATCAGTGACTAATATGAGAAAAAAACCCAAAACTATTTGGTATAGTTCTAAAATATAAGAGGAAGGAAAAAAATTCGCATACAATGGTCAATCCAACATATGTTACAAAGAATTCACAGTAGATGAAATTTCATCTGGTAGGAAAGAGATTTTGATTAATCCCCTGTGTTTAATTCAGGCTTATAATTGATATATGCATTTTGGCAACATTACAGAAGCCTGGAATATTTCAAAAGGAAAGTGTTGAGGTACATCATACAAACTGTAGTATTTATCTGCAAGGTTTCCACCCATCTTTGTAGGCTAGTCCCTTGTCTCATTGTAACATCCATTTAGAAAATTGGTTTTAAGTCTAATTAAGGGATAGTGGTTCTATAATAAAGCACACATCATTCACTTCATAGAAATATTTATTTCATAGAAAACAATGGTGAAGTGTTCCTAATAATTTCAGTTTTACTGTACAAATAGAGAAGACAGCGATAGCGTGTATTTTATTAAAGTCCTTATTTTTTAGAGATTTTTAAAGCTGTGAAAAAATCTAAAGCCTTTCACAGAAATTAATTTAGTGAAAGAAAGTTTTATAGAGTAAATGGTTACACTTTACATATATTGTTGCTGTTCATGTTAAATACGCAAACGAAATGTACCATGCCAAAAGCCTGACTGCTAAATTACATTTTGTAGGAGAAGATATAATTATGTCCTTCCATTTTATTAATAACTACTGAAATGAAACAAACAAACAAAAAATTGTAGGAGCTATATAAAATGTAGATTAACTTAACTCTAGGTCTCTTTTGTTTCTCAGTATTTAACAATGACAACACTCCTACACAGCCGTGACTACAAACTTTCAAGCAATTTGTTTAATTGCCTAGTCTCTACATGAAGTAGAAGCTGTCATTATTTGCAGACCATGACTTTCTCCAAAGTTTATTTTTGGGGATATAGAGAAAAAAAATGTGTCCAGACATACAAACCACCTCGGTATTTCACACTGACATGAATTAATGAACCTTCAACAATGGGAAATATAATGTGTTCAGAGTTGAATTTAATTGCTAAATGGCTGCTTACTACAATACCAACACATTTCTTCCCTCCACCCTCCTCTCTTCTCCCCTTCTTTTTACTAGACAATATGGTAATTATCAGTCACTTGAAGACTTTGGGAAAAATTACATGCTGGTTGATGGACCTTTAAGCACCTCAATATGTTCAAATTAGAGATAATACAGTTGCGTTTAGTAATGACAGTACCCCTCTGTCCACATATGAAAAGCAGTATGTCCATAAAAAGATAGATGTTTTTTATCCTCAAGCAATCTGAAGATGTAATAAGAGGATAAGACACTGAAATATTTTATTCAATTAAGTGCTTATGGGAATTCCCTCATTCTATTCTGATTTTAAATTATTCAGTCTTAGATTTTCTAACCTTCATCCTGAGATTTTAGTCATGAAAATGAACCCATTTCAGCATTGCTTTTCAAAAAAACCCAAAAACAAACAAACAAAAATTTAAAAAAATACCAACTGAACAAATAACAAACAAAACACATTTAATAAAAAACACATTTAAAAAATCACTAGGACAAATATTATTGTCTCCATTAAGTACTCCAGTTAGAGCATAAATGTTAATCCCAGAAGATTCAAGACGATAATCTAGATGTATGATATAAACTGATGAGCAAATATTTCAGACTAAACAGTCTGAATATCAGAACATTGTCAAGAATATGAATACTACAATTCAGAGTCTCTCTTTCAAATACAATTAATCTTATTGGAAAATATGCAACAATTAATACCCATTGATGATGAACTGAGTTTTTCAGTGTGAGTTTGGGTTTTTCCAAGCTAGTTACTGCAGAATCCTTTAAATTGTTTGCTGTTACCATGGTAGAACTTAATTATCTTGGGGCATTCTGTTTGATATCTCTCATCTGGATGAAGGAATAGAGTGCATCCTCAGTAGACGACACTAGGCTGAGCGGGAGTGTTGATCTGCTGGAGGGCTGGAAGGCTCTGCAGAGGTTTCTGGACAGGCAGGATTGATGGGCAGAGGCCAAAGGTAGGAGGTTCAACAAGGCCAAGTGCCAGATTCAGCACTTGGGTCACAGCAACCCCGTGCAGTGATACAGGCTGGGGCAGAGTGCCTGGAAATCTGCCCAGTGGAAAACGACCTGGGGATGCTGGCTGACAGAGGACTAAACATGAGCCAGGGTGCGCCCAAGCGGCCAAGAAGGCCAATGCCATCCTGGCCTGTATCAGCAGGACCAGGGCAGGGATTGTCCCTCTGTACTGGGCACTGGTGAGGCCATGCTTCGAGGTCTGTGTCCTGTTCAGAGTCCCTCACGACAAGAAAGTTGAGGTGCTGGAGCTTGTCCAGAGAAGAGCTAAAGAGATGTTGAAGGGTCTAGACCAGAAGTCTTGTGAGGAGCGGTTGAAGGAGCTGGGGTTGTTCAAGGAAAGAAGGCTGAGGAGACCTTATTGATTTCTACAACCACCTGAAAGGAAGTTGTGGTGAGATGAGTGTCATTGTCTCCTTCCAAATAACAAGAGATTGCACAAGGTTTAGATTGTGCACTAGAAAAAATCCTTCACCTAAGGGTTGTCGAGAATGGAGCAGTCTGTCCAGGGCTGTGGTTGAGTCAGCATCCCTGAAAGTCTTTAAAAGATGTGTAGACATGGTGCTTAGGGACACAGTTCAGTGGAGGACTTGGCAGTGTTGGCCTAACTTAGTGATCTTAGAGGTCTTTTCTAGTAAAAGATTCTTTTCTATGATCCTGATCTGTATGGAGAAAAAAAAATATAAATCGAGAAGATATTTCTTTAAGTACTGTGATTAGCCAGCTGACAGCTCTCTAGATTTAACCTGAATTTACTTTCAATTACAGGAATCAAAACTTTGTCAGGAAGGAAAAATGCAGAAAGTTCTATTTATTCCTTCTTTTGAGGAAAGCACAGTGTTCCTGCTGTGCTCTAACTTCAACCTCTGTTCAAAGTGGAGTTATAAAGTAACTGATGTTATCCTGCCATGTAGGTATTTATTTCTTGAAACTTATTCCTGCCAAAAGATAATTTTCTCAGACTTTCTCTGAAAGTCATACCCATTTATTACTTTAGATTTCTTTGCATCTTGCAATTGAAATGTATTTAGTCATTTCAGCCTATGGAGTTGGGTGATTTTTCGTTTATCTTGTAAAACAATATTGTATGCATAAAGAAGCAGAAGCTACAGTCTTTATGGTCTTTCAAAATCATGTCTATTAATACAAAGTGACCTAACATGAAGATATCTAGTGATTTCATAAACAAAAAGAAAATAAGAGAAAAAGAAAGTTGATTTAGTCAAACTAATTAAAAGCATAAAAATCAGACTGTTTTTAAAGAGAACTTGGGAAAAGTAGGCAGGCAAAATTTGTAAGTTCAAAATATAGCACGGTGCTGAAAATTGGAAATGGGGCAGTCAGAAGAGCCTTCTTAAGAGAATTAAGGCAGATAAAATCTAACACAGAAGCGCAAAAAAAAAGAAAGCTTTTGAAAATCCATAGAAATTCTTGCAATGAGAACATACATAATCACTTTCCTAGCTCTTATAAATAGAAAAACTCAAGTGAAAAGTATTTCCAGTCAAGGTTTCAAGTTACTCACACTATCTAATCATATTATTTTTTTCCTCCACTTTAGAAAATACAGGATTCCAAATTGTTCATTTCTCTATCCTCTTTTCTTCATAGCCACCTTATCCACATCTGTTACTTTCCTCATTGTGTTTCCTGTCCAGTTCACAAGAGAAAGGTTAAACACAGGTCACAGAACACACTGATCTCTGTCAGATTAGTCTTTATTAGAGAAACAGGAAAGCACAGGAAGAACAAATGCTCTCATTCTATTTTCCAGCTGTGCAGCACTAGGGATTTCACGGGAGGGAGTTCAGTTCCTTCCTTCTAGCCATGTATCAACCTTCCCAATTGGAAATGCGACCTGCTCACAAAGCTGAATCCAGACTATTTTATGATGAACAGCAGGAGTGGTAACTACCATTTTCAAAGTAAATCTATTTAAATCCTTTCTGCTCAAAATATTCTTGCATACCCAGTGTTGACTGCTGGCATTTAAACAGCTGAGTAGCCACCAGTTGTCATGTACTACGTACACGGAGACATATTAAAGGTAACACACATAGACTTAATTTTGCTCTATGAGTTTGTTTGACTTTCATACTTCATACCAAATCCTTAAAAGTTTGGTTAAAGTCTTTTTTTTTAAAAGGTCCTAACTTAAGTTACCTTAGAATCCAGAGCTTAAATTAGAATTGACCAGTGGAACACCATCTCTAAGAAATTGATGAAATAGTAATTGCATAGTGCAAGACTTCAGAAACCACAAAACTTATTTTAACAGTTCAATTTTAAAGACTTTTAAATTTTCAATTTGTGGGAATATAGATATAAAAGGCTTTATTCACCACAGTATTCAGTCAGTTTACCTCAGCACATAATTGACCTTGCTTTGATCCATAAAGCAAGTGCTTTTAGTGCTTGTTGTTATCCATTAAATGTTTAAACTGTTCTCTTTCATTCATTTATTTCATTCCTCCCCACCCCACATCTTACTCACTTAAGAAAATGGCTACAGGATTTTTTTTAATATCTGCAGGTACACATTTCATTAATATTACCAATAATTTGATCCGACTTTTTAAGGAAGAATTATATCAAAAATTACAAATTATTTGAGGGCTGTCATCAAATCTTATATAATAGAAAAACCCCCACATTATTTACTTATTAACTTTAGTCAGATAAAAAGAATAGTTTGGTTGACATTCAGTGTGTGGATGCGGGGTCATGTCAGAAGAAAGAATAAAAGGGATTTTGCAAACCCCAGCAGAAATTACCAAACCACTAAGAAGAATTCAAACCTCTCTCTGACAGTTTAACAATTGTTTAAAGAACCATATTCACTCACTGCCATTTAATAACAATGTCTTAAGAGTTTTAATGCGTATTTCTGCTTGTGCTTTTGCTTTGCATATTGTTTCAGGATAACCTTTAACAACGAATACTGATTGTATTACTGTTCTTAGCATAATAGCTTTGCAAGTATACTACTATAAGGATACCACTAATACTGGCAGCAAGGATTTAGGAATGAGAAATTCCTGTGGAATTTAGAAACAGGCCCACACACGGCCTTTCCACTTTACATGGTTGCAAATTTATCTGGATCCTAGGTCATTTTCTTTTCTACGCTCTGAGGTATATGAAAAATAAGTTTAGTCAATAAACAAATTTAATGGTCTTTTTCATTGCTTTCATTCATGGCAATTTTCTATTTGAACATTCAAATGTCCAAAACAGAGGAATATTGGTAGTATTTCTTGCATTTTTTCCAAGCGGTCTATCAGCTGCTAATGTATTTCTGCTTTGCCCATCAGTGTGGACAATGATCAGTAGAGCTTCACTGTGCTGCACTTGATTCCCCAAGTCTCTTTTGCCACCATGATCCCTTGGGTGTTGTGGGGCACAAGTATTCATCTGCTTATCTTATGAATTCATAGCCTAGATTTTGCTTTCTTCCCAACTTTTCCTCTATTTTATTTTCAATTTCTGTCTTTTTACATAGTTATTATATTTAAAAAACTGTTTTCTTCAACTTTTATGGAAAATGATGAGCAGTGACACCCCCACCACATATGTGACAAACTTTCTACTCAAAGTCGCTTGCAAAGCTGTGTGACAGCAAAAGTAGACAATAATGATGCCTACTGCAATCTCCCGTGCTGAGTTTACTGTCAGGTTTTCTGTGACAAGTTGAGGTCAGGTCCTTCTTTAAAATAAATTAACAGATAACGATGTAAAACACATCACGAGCCAACTCCAAAGCCTGGAATAAAGGTATCTGGTGTTTAGATGACAACTGCAATGCTAATTCTTTTTCTAACTTTGGTCAGCCTGAAGACCTTAATCACAAGTCCCCATTTAGCCTGGGCCTGCAGGGATCAGAGCCCTGGACTACTGGATCAAATAAAACCTCTACATGGATGCGAGACTGCTGAGACCACATTTTGTATTTAGTTGTCTCTCTGCAGGAGAGCTTTCAGTAATTCGAAAAAGTTTTCTGCCATTTTGACCATTTTGGGGGATCAAATCTTTGTCCTAAGCTTCAAACCAGTGTTGACTTGCAGGTCTCCAGTATTGTCTGGTGTGAAGTGCAGATGCTGTATAATTTTACATAGATTTTCAAGGTAAGGCTGTTTTCAGTTTTCTCCTCTCAGGACACATGCCAGGAGGCAGGTGAGCTACCACACACCTCTAACCAGACATCCTTGTGGTCTCTAGGAAAGTTTTTCTTCCAGGAATTATACTGAATGTTATTTGTGAAAGGTGTGGAGGAGGAATTAAATTTCTACCCTCAGTTATCTTCTAAGCTCTTTAAGCATGGATAACCATGACTTAACCCTCTTTATCTGTGATATGAAAATATTAACTGAAGCCAGAAGTCCATCCTAAGCCAGTTAAACTTGTGATACATCTAAGAGAATGTGAAATTCTGAAAAAACACTTGAAATAACCCTGTTCCAAAGCTGGGTTAGTTTTCTAAACCCAATGAAACCAGACGAAACAAGGATTGGTCTTTTTTTGCTCTTTACACTCATATCCTAATAGTACGCTCTATTTGACATTTTCCCTCAAAAAGAAGGTAACACCTTCCTCTTTTCTTTTCTTTTTCTTTTTTTTTTTTTTTTTAATAAATGGATATTGTAGCTATACAACCATTTTACTGGCTTCCATTTAAACTGTTGAACATAAATATTGGTGTGTATTGGGTTCAGGTACCAATGTGCTAGCGGGGCAAACTGCAGGTGTGTCCTCTATGAGACATAGACATCTCCAGATTGTTTCAGTCAGCTCCAAAGCAGACACACTGCTCAGCCAAAACTGAGTCCATCATTTATTCTGGTGGTGCTTCTGCAAAAACATGTTTAAGAAGTGCAAATATTGCTGCACAGAAGACGTATGAGAGAAGAGTGAGAATATGTGAGAGCAACAGCTCTGCAGACACCAAGGCCGGTGAAGAAGGAGCGGAAGGAGGTGTTCCAGGCACTGAAGCAGAGACGTGGTGGCCTAGATTGCCCCTACCTGTGTCTTTGTTTCTCACTATCCTGCTCTACTTTTTTAAAGGCAATAAGCTGAAACAATTTTCCCCATGCCAAATCTGTTTTGGTCATGATATTAAATGGTGTGTGGTCTTCCTCGTACTTTTGCCAACCTACAAGAATTTTCATCTTATTTTTTCACCCTGTCTTAATTAGGAGGGGAAATGAGGGAGTAGGTGGTCAAGAACCCGGTAGAGAGACAAGATGAACCCACTATAACTTGGTCATAAGTAGATGAGCATCTTCCTAAGGAGAAAGGAAAGATTTTTTTTCTTGTAAACGTATTCTGCTGTTATTGTACGTGTGTTTGTTTTTCCCAAGTGGACGCAACAAATGAAAGAGTAATAATTATGTATGATAACCAAAGGCATTGGTGAGCTTCAGTGACCTAAGCTCACTTCAGATTTGTGCAATTTTAATATTGTGCTATCAGACAAATATGTGTATTTCTTCTTCATTAATGTGATTGGAGAATGCAGTTTTCTCATTCATCAAGCTTCGATTTCACTAATTAACTGTTTTCTGAAATAGTGGGTGGTTGTTTGTTTGTAAGCCTCCCTTCTCAAGGTTTTAAAATTCTCAGCGTGTCTGATTATTTCAACTGTGTGTCTATAAATATCCATTCTCAAGTATACATGCTGGAAACCATTAATAATTTAAAAAAATATCCAAGAGAGCAAACAGAAAAATATGTGGTAATCACTTTCATTCTGTCAGTACTGAAGTAATAAATAATTCTTGTACACTTTAGAAATGAAACAAATACCTGAGAAATGTATTTTTTTCCAAAATGAAGGACACTTTTTTTTTTCCATAGAAACTTGTGAAACGAAGAGGTGATTAGTACCTCTGAAAAGTCTGTAAGTGTTAACATAGTGGATGAAAGAAAAGATGCTTTAGTCTGTACCCTATCCTTAATGAGAGAAATTGGTGAATGAGGAGTGAAATTCATCATATTTTTCCAGCAATAATAAGTATTGGAACTTTCTGACCTGAAGGCTCTATCTGGACAGTTATCTACCATAGCATTCAGGAATTATATTCTCCAAGAATTTGCCTAATTGCCTTCGTGCCCCTGCAGGACCTGTAGCGTAGTTGTTCATTGCCATTATAGATGCTGGTTTTGGAAGGTGAGGAAAATTTCTGTGGGTTTGGTCAGCGTTTGCTGCTCTGTAGTGCTTCAGGTTCTTCTTTTTTCCTGCTGTAAAAAATAGTGAATAAACCTACCTTCCTTGTTTCCACAGTTTTCTTTTTTGTCAACCTTTGGTTTTAATCTCCTAATGGACTTCCTAAAGTGAAGAATCCCACTTTGCTGAAGTTTTTTCATACAGAAGGAGATACATTTTTCCGATTTTTTTTTTTTTTTACTAATGAAATGACTGATGAACATATTTTGAGGTGTCAGGAATTGAAAATTAGAACCCTAATTACCAATTATCTGAAAACTTTCAGCCAAATACTTTTACTTGTGTAAAAGAATTACCTTCTGCTTCATCAATTTAACAGCAAATTAAGAGGGACTAAATTTCTGTATTTTTTTGTGGGTTTGTTTTCTGGACACTTGAATTAATTTTTTCCCTTTAAATGGAATAAGACCTCCTTTAATTTTTGATACAGTTTTTCCCAAAGTTCATGTTCATTAAACAAAAAACAAAGGAGAGGAGAAAAAGTGTGGTGGAGAGTTGTGTGCTTGTGTGCTTGTGCTGCACAGTCTTTTTCAGACTGACAGATAAAAAATCACTCTACCCATGTAGGACCCTTAACTTTCTTCAATACTGTTTGGTTTCCTCAAAACCAACAGCACCAGCCACAGGCTAATAGCTTCAGAATTCCAGCTCTAAACTCTGTGACAGGCAGAGTGGGTGGTATTACAGGAATTAAAAGCTTTTGCAGGAAGTAGTGGAGGCAGTCTGGACTTTTTTCAAGAAGTTATTGCTAAATCTTCCACTGTCATGTGCACATAGACGAAAGGCCTTATTACAGCAGAGAAGACATTAAGGAACAGAAACTGAAAAGACAAGCACAAATGTCAAGGCTGATTTAAAAGCAGACACTGCCATAGTGTGAGGCAGAAGTTTAAGAAAGGGAAGAAATGTGTAACAAAGGCAGGTGGGAATGCAAAGGAGATGTTCAGAGTGTGATGTGGGTTTGCATAGGAAGGACTGACAGATAGGAAGGCTGCCTCATCTGCTAGACCATTAGGAGGTGGTATGAAAGAAAACAAAGAGCAGAAGAGAGTTTTGTACTTCACGTAAGATGCCAATTAAATCTGTATTGCTAATTTCTTCCACAGCTCCACAGACATTCGTTCCTATCTATCCTAATTCAAATGAAACTGCAAAATTTACACTTTTTGTTTTTCACAGCTTGGCTGACCCTGCAGATACTTTGGTGCCCACAGAACTGAGCTCACACGAAATCATTGAAAATCCACCTATGGTAGCTCAGGCTGCTGTCAACAGAATGGAGATATATAATGCTGTATTGATCACTAGCAGCTTTGTTCATTTATGGAGTAATGTATCTACATATTGAGTCATATGGGGTACACGTTTGCTCACAAATGATCCCTGAGTTTCTCATAAATGAGAGAACACTTCTCAGTCACAATGCTAACATGAATTTTCCTATAGTTCTGAGTTCTAATCCCCATAATATTCTGATGCCTTAGAACATCAGAAGTAAATCCTTTCTTTTTATATATGCCAATTAAGAGTGACATTTTTAGGGAACAAATTGAAATTGTATGTCTCACAGGTTAATTTTCTAAGAGTCCTGTTGGATTTTAGGGTGTATCCTGTATTTTTTTAATTGGCCATGCATTTACAAACTATTTGACTGACAAAATTACAAGTAAAAAACCCAGAAAAATACAGGTTCATTAAACAGAACATTAAACATTTTATCTACTCAGTCCTTGGTGAGATAAATCTTTTGATGTCAAGGAGGTCTGTAATTCTTTCTACTCACTTCTCTCAATGAAACACAGTTCTCTAGAGGTCAGTGCAAGGAGAACAGCTGTGTTTTACTCACAAAGTGTAAAAATGCATTCAATCTTATGTATTTACATGAGGGTGGCCAAACTTAGATATTTTGACAGCTAGCATTTTTAAGCACATGTTTTTTCATGACTGATAATTTTTGTGATCATCATGTAATGTTAATGCTTGAGTACTATGAATATTAAACAAAAATATCTTTATTTGGAGGGAGAATTTTCTGGAAAAAATCACTGAAGAAAAAGGTCACCGGGGAAAAAACAAACAAACAACAAACAACAAACAAAAAGACCCTTTCAAACTGCTGAAGAAAAGGAATGTGAAAATAAAGGGAAAATACAATCAACAAGAACTAGGATAACTAATCGTCATCTTAAGTACTTGGTTGTTGTATCTTATTGACCAGTTAACTGTTCTAAAACCACTTGTTATAATAGTAAAACAATAGGATTTATTTAGAATAGGGAAAAACTGGACCTATTTTCATGTTTTCTTCATAAAACAAAATTCAAATCAAGACACATTTTTTTGTTGGATTGGATATACAAACCAGGGGAGGGCAAGGCTATGGATTCCAGATTCTGCAGGTACTCTTGCAAAATACATTGTTATTGCGGAGGATGTTTTAACGTTTATTTTATTATCTTATTTACCTTTTAAGAAACAGATAAGTGTTTTGCATAGGAATGAGCTTATTGAATGCTGATATGTAGAGTAATGCATAATCTCTTCTAGCTCTCTCTGTTCTGTGACAGAGAGTAATCCTGTGCTGCTAAAGGGAGTTGTGCTATTCAACATAATTAAGAAAGGCGCAAAACTGCACAACTATAACTAAGCACTCCTTCCTCTCCACTGTTCATTTGGTTCAAAACCTGAATTATTTTTCTTGAGATTCTGTCTGATTTTTTTCCATTTTCCCTCATGGCTTCCTACAGATGACGACCAATTAAACTCATGATGCACTAACTTGTTTTCTATGGTACAGAGAACACTATACGCTGGCCGGCAAATTAAGAAACATCATATCCAAGACCCACTCAATTACATTTTTCAGAGCTCACTAGGAGGTAGGGAGCTTTTGGGGAATGATCATTTATAGTCTGTCTTGGTGTGCTGATGGAAATAAATATTGTCATTCTGCTTAGCAAGGAAAATAAGCATACTTCATGACTTTTCCAATAAATTATTTGAATGAGACTCTGTGCTGACAGAAAGCAGAGTGAAAGAACAGCTGAACCATTCAGTTCTGTCAGGTCCGTGGATATGTTGCAATTCAACTCCAGAAACCTTACTCTACTATGATTACGAAGAGTTCAGAAATATGTCTGATACCAGTTGTTGAATTTCTTGCTATGTAAGAAAGAGGAGCAGGAGTGATCTCATTTAAATAAAACCTTGACTGTTCTTGAAATCTTAAGGTACTTTCATTTGAAATGTTTCTCTTAATTTTCATGCTAGAAAACTTTCTTAAATGTTTATAAAGCTTTTATTATTTCAGTTGTTCTTTAAATTTCTGAATCACTGATTTATATTAATCCAATTCTAGGTTTTGCTCAAGTGATAACAATGAGCTAGGAACCTCAGGAACAGAAATTACTTCCTCAACCAAGCTTGCAGAATAAAAAAAGGGAAACTTAATCAAACTTAAATTAGGGCTACCACACGTATACAAAATACATGCCGGAACTTCATCTGAACTTCAAAGGTTCTTTGATGTTATACTAGCAACATTCAGACAAATGGTTTAATATAACAAGAAGGAATTTCAATCAGATTCAGAATGCAAGAAAAGCTCAGAGAACTTCTAGAGAAATTTTGATAGTGACGGAGAGCTATGTACAGAGCTCACAGGACTTGTAAAACTGAGGCTTCTTCATTTTGAGCCTTATGATTTGTAAGGTTCTGTGACATCTTTTCTCCCCAAATCAACTTCGCCCAAAATTGAAAGAGTTAATACTTTCTTGATTGTAGTGTGTTCGTAAATACATCTCACAGTAGAACAGATCGGGTGTAGTGATCTGTTAATCATCTGTTTGCAGTAAGACTGGTAATGATTGAAATTGCTCTCAGGCTGCTGATCTTTCTGATGCAAAGCAGTAGTCGGGAAGGTTTCTCCTTTTTTTTCTTTTTTAATTTGTCCACTGTCTCCGGCAATAACCAACATAAACCAGTGTGATTTGAATTGTGACAGACAAATAAATACAAGAGTCCAAATAAATACAAGATTTTATTCAGATAATTTTTTTTTGTATTTTAGAACCCTGTTCTAAATGAGCATGACCTATCTTACTCGTCTGTATTAAAATAACGTGTTGCATAAATAAGACAGGTTAAATGTTACACTCAGTTTTGTGAACAAAACACTATTTTCACTACCTAAAAGCCCAATAAAAACTGAATTTCTTATTCTGTAATATATTTTCAGTGATATTTTGATGTCAAAGACTTAGAGATACAAACCAAATCTTAAATTGTTCTCAGTTTCTTATTTTTTTTCCCTTGTGCAACTTTTATTTATTTTTCTATTGACTATGTAAGGCTTTCATCAAAAAAAGAAATTTTACTCTACTTCAAACAGAATTTAAAAAATGCATATCAAAAGATCTGATTGATCTGTTTTCAAATTACTGTATTTTCTACATCCTTACATAGACTCTACATGCTCTGCCTAGACAAGGTGAAGCATAAAGCCAGAACCCCAATAATGATAGATATTTTCCATTCCGTACTAAATCTCTCTCTGTGAGGTGTTGGGATTTTTTCAGCTTGAATGACCTTGCTCAACAGCTTGCACTGTAAAAGACTCTGCATTGCCAAATCTAGGATTTGTTTCACAGAAACTGAGATATAATCAGGTTTTAATTCTGCCCTAAACTGAACAACATCAGCTGTCATTAAGGTATCATGAAAGTCGTTGTACCATCTTTGACAGAAATGTGTGCAGTGTAATAGGGAAGGAGTCTGATTTGATTCCAGGCAGGTGCAGGTATAATTTAATTTTCTGCATCCACTAAAATCACAGTACCAGCTATAATTTTTCCCTGTAAAATCTTTCTGATTTTCTAATAAAAAATACAGCAGCTGCATAGTAAATTTTCATATTTTTAGTTGCAGGCCATCTACAGCCATGCGTGTCTACATATGATTGGGAAAGATAAAAATTTCCAAGATAGTTTAGGCTAGCATTTCACCTACTGCAACATTCCTTTTTTAACTGAAGATGGGTGAAAGGTGAAAGAACTTGATGGGACAATTTAGAACTATATAACATGTCAGCAATCCATTAGTTAAGTGACTTAAACAGAATGAACCCCACAGTATTATAGTCAGGAGGCTGCTGAACCCTGTGGCTCGAAAGGAGAAAGGTTGCCACAGGTTCTTTCTCCAGGGCCAGCCAGAAGTGTAGGCACAGGTGTACAGTACACTTAGGCTGGGGAGGACCTTATTCCCTTGGCTGAGGTGTCAGATTTCTCTATCTGGTCTTACTCCTTTGTTACTCTATATGTCTGCCCAGTTCAGCTGTTGTTTGAGCCCTTGCAAGCCTAAAATAAGAAATACCATTTAAAAGCAGAAAGCTATGGATCTTTTTTGGGCTTATAAACATCACTACTCTCTGTTTTTCCATTGGGCTTAGTTGAAAACCAAAAATGCGTAACCCTTTTTTTTTACCATTTCCTCAGAAATCAAACCCAGTTTCTCCAAATTGTTTTCTTCACAAGCAGTGAGCTGTTTCACCATCACTCCTTTGAAACAGAAGGCGGCAGATGTCAGAGGAAGTAAAACCCTGGAAAAGAGTAGATATCTTGTAGATATTCCAGAGAGGATTTCAGCTTGATTTCCTAATTCAATAGGAAAGGCACGAAGTGAAATGAACTGAGGGTAGACAGGTCTCCTTGTCAAACAGTCAAGCTGATGATGCATTTATTTCCACTTTTTTAACTGATTTTTGCTTTTATCCTTAATTCTGACAGATGGGATTTATCCAAAATTTCAAACAGGCACAGCTACCATACAGAGCAACTAAGACCAAGTGCAAAGCCTCATATTGCTCTCTGTACTGCACATACTCTGTACTAACTTATGCCATCATAAATGCTCTAAAAATATACTACTTTCTCATCTTTTAAAAGATCCATTGTAACTAGGGCGCTGCAAGCCGAGCACTTACAGCCACTAGTAAAATAGTTAAAAGACTAGTTCTGTTTTTCAACCGTGCTAAACATTTCCAAGTAACAAAAAATTAATAAACTTATTTTCCAGCAGGACTGCCTTGCATTAGTAGTCATGTGCAGCTACTAATATTATTTTTTGTATTGACAGATATCACAGTCTATTCAGAGTTATACAAGGTGAGCATTGTGCTCACTGGAAATGACATTCCTGTTTACAGGCACTCAGGGCATATACTCACATAAATCTTGAATTTCAGACAAGCTTCTGCTCTTGATGGTATGTCACAGAGCTCTGCTGGTCGTTGTCGGCCACCAGAATGTCTTGTGGCATACAGAGATTTGTGCTACCTCTTTACCCATGCCATGGCATGGTCAACATGTGGCTCTGCAGCAAAATTACATAATTTTTTCTCTCTTTCTTGTATCTCAATTTTTTTTATTATTTGCCCATATATGACTTTATGTTTGGTTTTTTTTCTTTCCTTTAATCATTCTTTTGAAGATATGTTGACAAAATTTTCTGCAACTTATTAAATTAATCTTGTTAGAACCTTTACTTTCTTTCAAAACAGTGTTTAGTGGGCAATAGGTATATTAGATTACGTAGTAATATTCTTCCTCTCTTATAGTCTTGAAGTAGTTGTTCCAAGACAGGGATTAATGTTGAAAAAATAGTGTTTTAGTTTGGTGGCTTACATCCTTTACTTTGAAACAATTCTACATCTGTACCACTGCACTGAGCTGTGAAGTACTATGCCCTGGATTATGATGTGGTTCAAATTAAATATAAAATCTGAATTTTCATAATGTGATATAAGACTTTGCATTATTTGTAAAACACTTATACTCCCAATTCTAGGCAAATTCCAAATTTTAGTTCACTTACTTCCTCTGGGTGGTAATCATGGCTACATTTACCAGCTTACTGCTCAGGTGAGCAATTGCTATGTTTGTGCCGTATCTGGTCTTGTGAGTGGGTTATACTTCACTAAACAAATAGCATAGAGTAAAATATATCAGTGCTAAGTGATTAAAATTTCATTTAACAAAGTAATTTTCTGTGAATTCAGCAAAGCTTACAGAAATGAAGTGGAAGAGCTTAATTTTATCTTGCTTGCTATTACTCAGGAGCAGAATGGGGCTCTGTTAGAATGATACTGATATAGTAAGAACAGCTGTACAAATAGCTGTTACAGTATTTAAGCATGTTTAAAATTACTGAAAATACCTAAGTCAAACAGAATTGAAAAAAAGAACCCCCTTTTTATTTTTTTATATATTTTTTTTTAATAAGTGTTCTCAGAACACATAAGCTTTTTAATAATTTATTTTGGAAATTATAGTTTGGAAGGGAATACAAAGACATCTGTTTCCAATGTTGTCACACTGCTGGTGTTCCGACCAGCTTGCTGAGATAGGACTTGTGTGTCTCTTTGCCAGAGATGCTGAACTAGAAGATATTCTTTCTCTAAACTGTCACAGCTAAATAGCCATGTGTAATTTCATTTACAGTGATGACCTCTTGATGCATTGTTCTGTACATAGTAGATTGAATTCTTCTCTTTGTCAATGTCGATAGGAATTTCCTGCATGCAACAGGGAAAAAAATGTCTAGAGCTATCTTTTCTACTTGAACACCCATTTCCCAAGCAATCTATATTAAAAATGAGACATTGTGCATTGAATTACACTCTTTCCTCTTTATATGCTTTTCCATTTGACCTCCTGATAAATAATATTGAGCACTGAGCTTTAGCTTAATAAATCTGTACCACCATATCTATGAGATTAAGTTTGCATTTAAATAATAGAAATATTAATTTAAATTCTATTGAGATTATAAAAACTCTTCCGCTGAGTTACTATTCAAACACATGCTCTAAATATAAAATATATAAATATATACGTATATATATATATAGACACACACACACATACAAGTACATTCACATATGTGATATTTAGACAGATAAACACATTACATAACCTTTTTCAAAGATATTAACTAAGTGCATGTAGATTTTGCAAGCATTGAACAATCCTGTGTGTCTTTCAGACTATGACAGGACAGAATAAATATCACTTACAAGTACTGAAATGCATAGCAGTTTTTTCCTCCATAGCAGTGGATAATCCAGTTCTGAGTCCACAGGAGTATTTTTCTGGAGTTCATTCATATTAACAAAATTAAAACTCTCTATACATTGTTTGAAAAACTAGTTTCAGGTGAGTGTCTGAGCTACTGAGAATGAGTTTTAGTTACACTATTTGCCACAGACCAGGCTATTTGTGTTCATGACTAAATTCAGAGCTATAGTGTGGGACTTTGATATTTGTGATGCTGCCAGGATCTCTTTCTCTCTTGATCAGCTGCAGCTAGCATGACTATGATACGTTTGACTTTGGCTCCCCAAGAAAAGGGAGTCTGTCTTTCCTGCATGTTCCACTCTCATCTTGCACTAATTGCAACTCTGTAAAAGTGTATTTATGAAGACGAAGACAGATGGCTCACGTTAAGAATAAAATTACATTTACATTTTATCTTCCTCCTTTTCCTCTGTCCATTGTTTTCTGGTTATTTTTGATTTTTTATTATTTTCTCTGCTAAAGATGAATCTAGTTATGCACAACAACCTGTGCATTTTGCAGACCGTAGTTATAGGTTGTTCTTTAGTTTCCTATTTGTCCTTGTATTTCATGTAATGGTCGTACCGTGCTTTTCGGTGTTCTATGGAAATCTAATACATGCCTGTAAGCTTAGTAAATTTCCAGATTAGCTACAACATATATTAGCTCCAAATATGTAGACGGTCCAGAAAACTCAGTGTGCTCCATTCTTCTGTTGAGTAGCACTTATGTAGTGCATCTATTTCTAGAAACAACAAAGGTGAACATTTGGGAGGAGATGCCACCCAAAACTGACTGAGACAAACACATAAGGTGAGGCCTAGGATTAAGCAGGCCAATTCAAAAGTTTACTACAGATGTGTGATAGCAAACCATTGGTGGCGTAGAATAATTGTCCATGGAAAAGTATTTTCACTTGTAATTAAATATGAAGCAATATACTTCTCAAAAAAATATTTATTAGTGAAGAAAATAAAATCAAAATCTGAGTATAAACCATCTTTTTTGATGTGTTGTGGATATAAACCTGTTTGAATCATGGTAGCTGTATTTCTTAATACTGACTGTATCTCTGTCATCATGTACACTTGAGGTTTATTTTTGAATGGATGCAAAGAAACACGAACTTCTCTAGTACTTCAAATGTATTTGATCAAAGAGAATTTACAGCAAACTAACTTAATAACAGTAATTAGTTACAACATATTAATTACTTTTGAAAATGCTTCTTCTACCCAATTCTATAGGAATTCAAAATTCAGACTCATAGACTTTCTACCCCAATAGCAAAATAAAACTAAAAACACTTCTCTTGCTTTTATTGTGTTCCAACTCTGCCTTTTCAGATCTTGCTTTTCAGTCTATTTTGAATAATTTTTTTACTAAAGCTACAGCCTTAGTCCACTTTGAATTATAACCTTAGACAAAGATTAAAGAGGGAAAAAAGCCTATATAATAATTGCCCTTTCTGTTACGGAAGGTTGTGATATGGAGCAAGAGAAGAAATACATATTGTGCCACTCAAAACTCAAAGACAATATATACTAAAATACTAAACTGTTTAAATGTCCATTGTAGCTAATATTTTACTTTTCTTCCTTGTTCTGCTCTGCAGACGTTTAGTCCAGGCTCACGCCATTCAACCGGTAAAGGGCAAATGCTTCTACATTACATTGTATTCTACTCTGGAATTATTAATGTGATGATATTGTTAAAGTGATGATAGTCCATATACAAAAGTGATATTCGTGTCATATAGGAGATTTGTGTCTATGTGCACACTAAATTTGGAACCGTGGTAAAATTAATTATGACAGCAGTTCAAGTAGATGGGCCCTACAACTAGTAGTCCTATTTAAGAATGCTCATACGTGAAATTGTTAATTTTTCTTAGAGTAAGGTAGAAGGGTAAATTAGGTGCATCTCAGCTGTCTGCTATTTTTTGGAAAAACACTGACTTTTCTCTATCATGGGAACTCTGTTTCCATAACTTCATATTTTGCAATACCAAACCCATGAATAACTTACCTCAGCTTGATGAATAATAAGTGGCCTAAGGGTCAGATTATCTACAGGGACTTTCCATACCAGTTTGAATTTGGGGCATTTATGAAGAGCCTTAAAATCGTCAGTGTCATCCAGACTTACCTTACTCCCACAGTGCGGAAGCTTGTTATTACAGATAAGCAGACAGGCTTAGAGAAACAGATTGCAACAAAGATCTTCCAAATAAACAATCTCAAAATGTGACCTCTGAATTAAACTTAGACTAACAGTCTATCTTTTTCTCTCTGTACACACTTCTTTGTCTAGAATTCCCCAAGACTCACCGAAGTTTATGGCTATAATTTTTAGAATTTGTAGCAAGACTTTTCCTTCCTCTGTTATCCCCAGTTCTCACATTGTCTTAAAACAGTTTAGGAGGAGCCTCCTAGAAATACCCCTAGTATTATGGCTGAATGGTATTATCTCAGTCATTAGTCTTAAATCATGCTGCGGCAGCTCTGAAGCTCCATTCTTAAATGTTATAGTTCTTACTCTTTCTTTGGCTACCTGCTAAATGTCTCAACTCAACCTGGATTATTCTGAATCCCTAATTCCACCAAGACTAATTGCTTTGTCAATGTCAGTTACCGTACAGAAAAATGAGGTCTTTGTATTTCATAAAGCTCATGAATCTGGCAACACCTTTACGTAGAGACCACACGCAATGCTTTAGCACATAAACACATCAAGGAGCAGAGCATAGTGAAAAAAAATCCCAACACCATGAATTGTCTGATTTTTTCGAGTTTTATCACATCAGTTCCATCTGCCATGCGACAAAACACACAGTTTTCTCTCTCGAGGGCAAAAGTTTTTTGACGACACGACCCCTCAAACTTCTAAAGAATTCTGAAGAGTTGCTAGCAATGTAACATGTCACAGGAGAGAAAATTTGGTTGAAATAATGACATTCCTTTCACCTCATCTCTGATGATCAAGTGTGGAAAGAAACTCAGTGATTCCAAATCACTGTAGCTCCTGCACAGAAAATAGTTGGAGATTAAAATTTGGATATAGCTCTAGTGTATTCCATTTTCTTCAGGTGGCATACGAGGAGCATGCACAATTATCTGTGTGCAGTCCTCTGCATGGGACCATTTGGCATCTTCTACTGACCTCACAATCTATAGTAGGTCCGTATCTTCCTATTTGTTGACTGAGAAAGACACAGTCTGGATCATTTGAAACAAGAAGACCCAGTGCAGAAGACATGGAAATCAGAAAAGCACTGAGAAAGGGCTGCATTGCGTTTGTTGTAAAACAGAAGTTTCTTGCTGGCAAGAGTGAAGTATTTTCTTTGCCCAGCTGAACTGCTTCCAGAAGAGATGCAGTTTAACATATAAATGCCACATGCTCTTCTTTAATTGTGCATAAGACTATTCCATGACTATAAAATTGATAAAAAATAATTTATTAAGGGGAGTATGTTTCACTATGTGAAAAGGGGAAAAAACCTCAAAGAAACATAAGGAGATTTTGGAATTTCTTCTGTTTGCCTCTGTCAGAAGAGTTAAAATTTAGGAAACTGTGGAGATAAAAGGGAATGAAACTCAGAAATCGCCTGTGGCTTACACCTACTCTCTGGTTGCAGAAGTCTTTGAATCCTGAAGACTCTTTCTTTTTCCCCCATAGTTCCTCATCTTCCAAAACCCATATGCCTTTGATATTGCAATATTCAGTGCTAGTGGGGAACTTTCTCAGCTTCTTTCAATTGTAAAACATCAAAGGAGAAAGAGAAGTAACTCATGGAAAGGTAGATTAATGTCAAAAGGAGCACTTCTCCTGAATTCTATAAATTTACCAGGAAACCTCTTATTAGAATTCACTTTAAAACTGGGGGAAAATGAGGCTATCTTGGGGAAATAATTATTTAATTTATCTTAAGACAGAGAATGAAATTAGTAAAAATAGTCTGAACTATATATTTATGCAGCAGACTTTAAGTGTCGTTGAGGGACATAAAGTGAAGGTGAATAGAAGCTTAGCCATCAGGTTGCAGTGAGATGAAGCTTCCCCAAGTATGCAAATGTTGGCTGCACACAGTATAAAAAGCATTATATATATCTGGAAAATGATGAAATACTATATTGCTTGATTTCTGAATTTACGGTTCATTTCTCTGTTACTTATTGTCAAAAAATTATGAGATTAAAAAAATGTGCTGGGAGCAGGGGCTGGAGTGATTCAGGATTTCAAGACCTATATTTCAGCAAAAAGATTAAAAAGTAACAGAATCTATATATAGCTGAAACAGGCAAAGATATTATTGTAAATATTAGGTAAGGAAAGGAATTTTTATCTTCCTGAGTCACTTGTAAAATCATGTAATGAATGAAAGAGAAGGTTTAGCTAAAAACGAAGGCTTGACAAAAGTGTAAAGTACACACCTCAAACATTTGAATCATTTTATACTGTATGAGTGTTCAGTTGCTATTAACTATATTCAAAATAAAGCAAATATATGAAAGTAAGGATTACTAATGATTGGATTAGTACCTTTTCTATGTAATTCTACTCTTTGCAAATGAAAGTCATTAAAAAAAATCTTCATAACTATCCTAGTTAAGATGAAATTTAGACCTACAATCAAAAGAATGAGAAAACCTACTATTTTACTTATCAATACATTTTTTTTTTTTTTGTCCCCATCTCTCAAATTTTCCTTTTTATCTTTTTAGAAGAAAAGTAGTCACAGTTTAGGTAGTATAGAATATCATATCAGAGATTTTAGTAGAGGATGCTTCCCTGTGCAAGCCATTAGATTTTATTAATGTACATAAAATGTGTGTCTTGCATTATTTCTTTCTTCTACAATTATGTGATTTTTTAATGTTTTTTAAAACTACAGGAAAAGGAATGTTTTTTGCAAATCATATTACAAAGATAACTACTTCACAAAAACAAATCAAATGTCACGTAATACAGCATTTTAAAAAGCACAAAAATCATAATTTAGTGACTTTTAATATGTAGGTGAATGGAAATATGTTCATTTTCTACAAGCAATTTGAAGGACAAAAGTTGTTTTCTTATGAGAGATCAGCGTATCCAGTGCACAGTGAATATTAGTGTTCAAATACTTTTCTGAGTAGAACCTGAAAATTCTTCATAATGTAAACTAGAAAGGAAATATTTTCACCTAAAAAAGATTAAATTATTTGGAATATGAAAATGATCAAAATCAAATTATTGTCTCTTTTGCTGAAAAAAGCTCCATTAAAGCAGGAATACAAATTAATGCTGTGTTACCTGATGTAACCAGTCCTGCAGGAAAGACATGGGGGGGAAAAATAAGGGAAGTGTCCTAGAAAATCTTTCAGATCTTGCAAGGGTATATTTGTGTACGTACAATTGGGTTTATGCTGTGACAATCTCTTTTCATTAAGTATAAAATACAGTATAATGGTGCTCACTATGGCACTTATAAAAATAATATAGCACTTATATAAAAAGGTATTGCTTTCCCTCACTCTGTCACTCTCAGTGCTTGAACATCTGAACAGCTCCACCGTATTCTTCAGAATTTCTTTTAGTATATACCGGTGAACAGAAAGGGGATGATCCTTGGGGACAGTAGGAGTACTGATGGTTCTTTGAAAGATCAGCAGCAGTGTTCATCTATTGGAGATAAAATTCCCACATATTTTCTGGTTACAGAAGTATCCAATGTGATTTAATATTTTTTTTTAAATTTTTTTTTATATTCTTGGCTAGTGAAGACAGTATATGTAATTTTCCTCATATTTGACCTTTGTGATTTTGAGTTTTGTTATCTTCATGCCAGAACTGGGCAGCTGATTACAGCACTGCAGAGCAGAAAAACTCTGTTCAGATCAAGGGATGAATATGTCTTCAACTGATAAAGAGAGAAGGGTAGACTTAAACGCTAAGTGCTGTGGTAACTCCTCTGACTCCTTTTCCTGCCTCAGCTCACCTCAGAATCACAGATCTAGAGCTTCCGGTTGTCAGGAAGCTGATGAAGACCCACCTCAGAGCCCTGACAGATTTTCTGAGACAAAGCAAAATTTGACATTTCACTGCTCTTTTAATTAGAACCTGAATATTACTGGTAACAGATGCTAAGCTGTGATATCTTTACTTCAAATTAATCCAAATCCAAATCAACACAGAATTTTGGAGTTAGTGGAAGATGCATTGCTTTAGGGAAAATTTCTTTTAGCTGTAGGAAATCTAACATTATCAGGTAGCATTCTTTGTGTGGAAAAAAACTTCCACTTAAAATTTATCACATTTTAAATAGCAGAATAGAAGCGTTAATAAAGAGTGAAAACGTGCTCTTGTGGGATGTTTAGGAATGGATATATCTATATGGATTTAAAAAGTGTTCATCATCCTCTCTGGATTGTGTTACTTGGTTAGAATATTTCTGTCTCCTCTCTTTCTCAAAAAAAATTGTACAAGAATATTTCTCTTGTAAATGCTCTCACATAAAATACTTTAATCTTTTCACTACTGTATCTTACTTGGAGGCTGTTCTTGCTCAAATGTTGATTTTGAAATGCTTTTATCAACTGCCCATCACCACCATACCCTAACGCGTTCATTAGACTGATACATTCTTGTAAACATTATGGCAAGACTCAATAATTGTGTAGAGCTTTCTGAAATGATGACATTTTCAGTTAGTGAAGAAGAAGGTGCCTTTTTATTGTCAACACAGGTTCTTCACATCTCCCCACTGAGCTACCAAATGCTTTTTATGGTACTTTACTACATTCAGCCTGTATCGTACGTATGAGTGGCAGGGATAGGTATTTTCAGCAGAAAAAAAACAAGATTAATGTAACTAAACCCCAAATTAATTTGCCAACTGTCTCTGGATTTAGTAGTTTTAAAACAATATTTTCATTCAGCAAGAAATTAAATTTCTTTTGTGTGATGTACAACTTTCTAGAGTTTTTATAATAAGTTACAGGAAAAACTTGTGCAAGAAAACAAAGGAGCAAAGTACCATTCCACAAAATAACATGCAGGGAAAGGATCAGGTAAAATTTACATTGCAGTCTTCAAAGATTATCACAGCAAGTATGTGTTTTTCTTTCAAAGGCCCATAGAAAGTCTGACTAAGAAGCTACCCTATGTTTCAAAAAAATGGGAAGGATCTCTGCCATCTCAACTAGATGACAATGTAGCAGGAATTATACAATTTACACAGCAAAATAACGACAGAGAACTTCCTTCACAGATCTGAATCTTCTAGAATCAATTTCTTAATGAAAACCTCTCCTCCTGATTGGGACTCAGGACCTCCAGCTTTTCTCACAGACTCTAATGAAGAGGCTGGGGAAGAAGGACAAAGTAAGAACCTAAATCTGACACCTCAGAGTTCACGACAACCAAAGCTAACACAGTCAGAGACACAGGCATTCTATTAATAGAATATCTTGAGATTTAGAAAATGAAGCGAGAGAACAGTGAATGAAAAATGCCAAAGAAATATTGGTAAAATTGCCACTAAATGCTCTGACACATTTTAGCTCTACTCATTAATTACTTTGGTCACATTGTCACCTTTTAACTATTTTACCAGCTTGTCATGGTTTAACTCCAGTGTAGTGGGTTGACCTGCTTTATCACTCCCCTCCTCATCAGGACAAGGGAGAGAAACTATAATGAAAGTGTCATGGGTCAAGACAGGGAGAGATCACTCAGCAATTACATGGGCAAAACAAACTCAGCTCAGGGTAATTAATTTATTGACAACCAAATCAAATACTGTGAAATAAAATGAAATCTTTAAAACCTCGTCCCTCCACCCCTCCCTTATTAATAGGACCAGCTTTACTCTGCATTTTCTGCAGGGTGCAGGTGGACAAGGAATATGGACTACAGTCTGTTGTTTCTGCCACTGCTTCCTCTCCAAGGCTGAGGACCTTTCATACTCTTCCCCTGCTCCAGCACAGGGACAACCCCACATGAGACAGTCCTCCATAAACTTCTCCAACATGGGTATTTTCCACAGGCTGTAGTTCTTCACAAACTGCTCCAGCACGGGTCTCTTCTGTGAGCATCCCTTCCAGTGCTGTAGCTCCACAAGGTCACAAATCCTGACAGCAAACATGCTCCAGCAGGGGCTCCCCTCTCCAAGGGGTCACAGGTCCTGCCAGGAGCCTGCTCCAGTGTGAGCTTCCCATGGGGTTCACAATCTCCTTTGGACATCCACCTTCTCTGGTGTGCAGGACAAAATTTGTGGGTTGATATAAGGATCGTTTTATAGCTAAAGCAAAAGCCATGTTTGTGAGCAGAGAAAAACAAGGAATTGATTCCTGCTTCCCATGGACAGGCAGGTGTTCAACCTCCCACAAGAAAGGACTCCATCGCGCCTAACACTTGGGCAGACAAACACCACCATTCCAAATATCCCCCTCTTTCTCCTTCTTCCTCATAATTTATACAGTTAGCATGACACCATATGGTGTGGGATACCCCTTGGGTCAGTTGGCATCACCTGTCTTGGCTGTGTCCCCTGCCAGCTCCTTGTACATCCCCGGCCTCCTTGCTGGGATGGAATGGGAAAAGGAGCAGCAGAGGCCTAGGCTCTCTTTGTGACAAGAACATCTCTGTGCTGTCAACCTTTTCGCCAAAATCCAAAACACAGCTCAATACTAGCTACTATGGAGAAAACGAACTTTATTCCAGGAAAAAACAGCACACATCTTCATTGGGGTATTTATGTCTAACTATCTCCACCTTCTTTTCTCATAAGGCTATACTGTAACACATCATCCTGGTCGATCAGCCAGGGAGAGACATAAGTTTACCATTGTATTAGGTCTGTTCAGACTGGATCTCCTGCCATCTGGGAGCAGTGTGTTCACAAGGGGTCAGTTAACCACAACTCCTTCACTCCTCTAGGCTGGAAGTGTGCACCCTCAACTATATAAGTGTGTTTTTTCCATGCAGCAAAAAGTACAAGTCTTATTCAGAAAGTTCATGTCGCCATGAAATGATGCAAATTAAGATTAACCTTCTTTTCATAAATTAATATTTGTAAGTGATAAAACCACATATTTTATGACTATTAAAAAACTAATCCAAACAATTCTTGCTTAATTTTTTCTCCACGTATTTTAATACACGCTTCCACATACTATTTGGAAGTGCTTTTTGACCACTCCTTTGGCACCATATAAAATTCGCAAAAAGTGTCTTGAAAAGAGTATGCTCAGTGTCATAGCTGAAAAATGTGGGGCAGGTAAATCTGGTACTAGTGTACAATGAAAACATAATTTTATAGCGTCAGTGAAACATGTCCCTGTGCAATCTGAATAAGATTTGTACCTTCATAATTCACAGACTACTAAAGTCAAAATAGCTCTTTATTTCGGTTATAATTGTCTTATAAGTTTATTGTTTACACTCTGGAAATATAAAATGTTTCTAACTTTGTCATAAAGTTTTTTTTTTTGGTATTTTGAAAATTAACATCCAGCCTTTTGATTGGCAGAATCAAGATATCTCAACCCAGTCAGTTTTTTTGAGCCAGGAGCACTGTGTTTTCAGCCATGTTTTGTTGCATACAATCCTTTGACACCTTACCAGCTAATACTGTGAGACAGGTTCATCTCTGTGATAAACTGTGGAGGCTCCAACATTTGAGAAATGAGAGAAGGAATGTTTACTGTTAGCAGCAGGAGAAAAAGTTTTGATCAAACCCACAGTATAAGAGCACAGCACTATGTTCACCTGTAACAGAGTCTAGTTGATATTTGAATCAATCTTGAGATTGCTTTTCATAGCTGATAGGAAATAGGAATGCAGACCTTAAATTTGTTTGGTAATATAATCTATGTTCATGTGCTTGCTCTAATGCCGATTCTTATGCCCTCACAGCAACTTTGAAGGTTCTTATTAATAAAAGATTAAATAAATAAATAAATAAAACAGAACAAAGTATTGTTTAGCTTTCTTTGTATGGTATAGTGGACATTATGAAAATCCTGTCAGAAATATGCTATGCACATTTACCTTGTAAATAGAAGTGTGAAATCTCTGCGAAGCAGAAAGACATCGCAGTAGGTAAAATATAGGAAATGTAGAAAGTCTTGTTTCAAATGCTTTTTTATGTCTAAATTTTCATCAGTAACCTGCAGGTTTCTCAGAAGGAAAAAAATCCTTCTGTCTTATTATTTTCTTTGAAAATTGTTTTGAAAGCTGTCACTTTCTAGTGTGTCCATAGGAGTAAAGCCCAACTCTGTGAGAAAGCAATATTGCACAGTACCTCTTTCAGAAATGTTTATGTCTATTTATCAATCCTTTTCCTCCTAGAAGCCTCAAATGAACATTCAAGTTGCAAAATTTAAGAATACAAATATGTCTACACTTTTGCATACACAGAATTACGGAAAAAATCCTTTTTGTAAACATATGTGCGTACACATCCACTTTGTATAAAAGTCTACATCCATGCATATAAATATACATACACATATGGTCCCTTCCAGCTCAGCATACTCCATGAATCTGGGATATAAAATCCTTAATATCAAATATTTCACTCTTTAACAACCAAAAAACTAACCACATCTTCAAAATTAATTGTAGAATTTATTGTGTAAGTTGCATAAAGCAGAATTGAGCATAGACAGACATGGATTGAAATTAATGATGGTCCAGATATTTATCTCAGAAACTGTCCAAAAATCTCAGTTGAAATGAATAAAAATTTCATGATATAATAAGTATCTGTGAGGAGAAGAATTAAAGAAACCTGACCACTGCTAAATTTCAATTATGAATTTTCGTTCTTATAGTTACAATTTTCACTCTACTTATTAGCTATAAACAACCATTTTTAACTGATTAGATATCCAAGAATTTTTGGAGACTAATTTTCCTGTCCTTGTGTGTGCATACAGTAATTAACTATGGATTTGAAAACTGAGCACCTGTACCCTTCAATTATTTTCTTTCAAGAGTACTGCCACTTTCCAAAGCCTCGTGGATTCAACAGTGTAGCTGCTGTCATTTTGGTAGACGAAAGATTCATATAATTAGATAACGATGAACACCACAGTGAATTATAAAGAAGTTACCCTTTGAGACTGTTTTAAAGGTATGATTTTGCTTTCACTCTCTTATGTCATGATAACAAAATTTCAAGTGTCCCATTTAAACTAACTGGGCAATGTCTGCTACTGGAGTTGAGGATGCCCAGCCATTATTTGTACATGTAGTTAATGGTAGACTTTCAAGACTACTTGTTTTGAATGGCAATATTTTCCCTAGTGTGCTTTCCCATGACAAAACAAGAAAGTAAAAAAAAAGTGGGAAAAAATATTTCTTTTATATATGATCTATTATTTTTAATGTCAGAAATTTTTAATTTGAAGGTATCCCGGTCCCAAAGGAGAAGAAATAAACATATCTGTTTTCACCTGTTTCTCCAAGAATACAGTGCTGTTCCAGATTATTCAGAATGAATTGGTGATACAGGTTTGATCTAAATCTCCCCGGTGCCTCAGCAGTATAAATGTCACAATTTTTTATGTGTTTTATCATACAAATTTTATCACTTTAATATGAAAATGGGTCATTCTCCACTAACCCACTGACAAAGCATGACATTTTTGCTATCACTGTTACCTCTGTAGTGCTCTTAAATTTGATTTATGAGAACGTTTTATAGTATGTTTGTCCTTAGGAGGCAAGCAATGAGATAAAGAATACTAATGTGAATTGTTTAAAGAAAAAAGAAGAAAACAAAATATAAACAAAATAACCCTGAATACTTGCATGTGGATTGACTACAGATTTAATTTTAACAATAGAAAACAGAAATTAACAAGAAGCAATAGTTCTGAGATATTCTTAAAACTGCTGAATAAATAAAGGGAAGAGATGAGGAGTTAAGTTAAGCCTCCGTGCTTTTAAATACAAGATAAAAAAAAGAAGGTGTTAAAACCCCCAAAAATAACATCAAGCAGATTTTTTTAATTAACTTGAGTATCGGCCTTCATTCAGATACGGTCAGATCTGTCCTTTTACTGCTGTCCTTTCTTTCAGTGAAGCTGTTAGAAATGAAGGCTTTCTACTGAAGGTTCACCTGCATTTCCTCAGCTCACTAAAGGTATTAGATGGCTCAGGTTTTAAATGTTGAACTACGGTTAGTTGTGAAAGTGAGCTAACAATTGGAAAAAAAACCAACCTGGTTCCATCTGAGCACTGATTCCTTTAATCTTGGGGCTTTTTAGATGTGTCTTACTTTATGTATAAGTAGCTAGCTCTTCAAAATCTGTGTCATTGGTGAAATTCCTGTTTATTTAGGGTTATACTAAATGTTTTCTTTCACTTATGGCATGTATCTTCAGGGGAATCTGTCTGGAATTGTATAGGCAGGTCTTCCTCAGTTGACTCCTCCCACCTTCAAATGCCAGTAAACATCTGAGTTATGATGCCTAAAGAGTTTCATCTTTCTCATTTGGAAGCCAAGGCATTTCAGAAATATATGGAGTAAAGAACAACTGGAAGTTTCAGTAGAAATTTAAAAGCAAATGGCTGTGCTAAACTCAGAGGTTTTCTTTCTCTTTTCCTCTTTATGGTCTGACTTAGTATTCATAAAAGGATGCAATTTAGCTTTCCTGACTCCATTATAAGTACATGAACAGGGAATTTTTGTCTTTAAAAATGAATTAGATGTATTGCTCCTCCAGTATCTCATTTTTAGAATATACAGAATTAATTGTTCTGAACAGATGAGTGTCATGTAAAATGAAAAATATGCAACATATCTGTGCAGCTTTCAAGATGGTATATATTAAGCAATAAACAACAACAATCTGTTGCAAAACTGAGGTATTTGTTTATTCAGAGATCCTGTCTTGTCTTCGACAAAAGTCCTTATGTTTCTTTCTGTGTGCTTTTAACAAGTATATGCTCAAAAGTCTCCACAAAACTGCCCTTTCTCCAGAAAAATCCTCTTTTGAAAATCAAAATTCTACAGTGTTTATTTTATCATGCACATTCTTTCTTTAGAACTTTCACATTCATTTATGAAAGATATATCTTTTGCTTTAAAAGCATATAATTCTAATATCTGAAGCACAAAGAGTCTACATTAGCTAGTAGGCGTCTGTGGTAAGACTCAAGAATTTTTTGAATGTTGAAAAATAGTTTGCAGTGATGCAGATATTACGGAGCTTTAGTCTGCAATATTTACTTCTGTAATATGTCCTTACTCCTGCTGCTGGCTTAAATCAGTGATCTGAAACATGGACTGTTTTGATGAATATGAACGTATGCAGAAAGGGGTCAGTTTTCTAAGGTGACCTTTCTTTTTCTTTTTTTCTTTTTTTTTTTGTTTCCCCAGTCTTAATATTCTTCATATGCAGTAGATGCTCCTATCTAAGAACCACTTTGCAAGATACCAACAATTGTTCATTGTTTGATTAATGAGTATCTAGTCTATTTGAATCTTAGTTTGTGATATTAATGCAGAAAAATATTTTCATAAATATGAATTATTTATTATTTTTATATGATTAATTTTGTTTGTACAAGACTAGTGTTTTTCTGGAACTTTTCAAATGTATTCTTTAACATTTTTCGTTCAACATTAAATGAAATAGAAGGAAAACAATACACCTGGGAAATCCATATGTTTTGAGACCAGTGTTCACCTCACTGGTTCTGACAGTTTTGCTACAGCTTTCATTAGAAAAAGATTCCAATTGTAATGGACTTCTGGTCATTGTACAGGAAAATGTGAAATATGTCTGACTGAACTCTCTTAAGAGCTGAAAACTTACCTCCAATATGGAAATCTAATAATCAAGTTTCTCCTTCTCACTTATGCAATGAACATCCAAAATCACAAGATTACAGTTTGTGTGGAGGTAGATTTCTCTATCTGTTTGTCTTCAAACAAAAAGACAGATGTTTATACACTGAACCAAAGAGTAAAACCAGGGACTGTCTTGGAGGCTACCAGACAGACGTCACCTAATCTCTGAGTGCTCAATGTTTTGAGTCTTGCTCTAATGACTGTTTTAATTATTTGTATGGCTACATCAAGGTAGAACAACTCCATCAAGTCAGACTAATATTAGAAGATTCGTAGACCCACAGAATGACTCAGGTTGGAAGAGACTTAAAAGACCACCTAGTTCCATGCCTTCTGCTGGGGGGCAGAGGCAAACTAAGAGAAACTTCATCTAATCAAGGTCCCAGTATGCAGCAAATCTTAATTTGCCACGGCATATATGCATTTAAATGGTTACTAGTAGCAACAGCAAGCATAATTCTTAATTTGTAGCATTGTTAAGGTCAGGATTCATAATTATTTATGGTATACCAAGCATGTAATTATTTCAATGTATATTCAAATCTGATTACAGACTGTGTTTCAAGGATGCAAGATTTTCTTAATAATAGGCAATTATGCTAATAAATAAAATAATCAGTATGATGCTCATGTTAACATTGAAAGAGTAGACTAACTTTGTTTTTCTCCTATTGAAACTCTCTGTTTCTAATGAAAATTCACTTATTTTATCATGTGGAGAAATTTTTGTGACTGTAATCCCTCACAGTTATTCTTCATTTGCTGCACCTCATATTTGCCCAGATATGACTGATGCAGGTGGATTTCTGTTAATAGAAATCATTCTGCACATTTGGTTTAGCAAAATGCAGAGCTCATGTCATATCTTTCATTATTAGCTCTGGGTGAATAACAGAGAAAGAAATACTGTGCTCATTGCTTAAATTATTCCTACAATTTTATTGCAACAAAGCTCTTGAATGCCTGAACTATTAGATAGGAATATTATTTTGCTTTCTGACCAAAACCATGTTTCAAAAAACCCAAGCAGATGTGTATGAAATGTTGGTGAAGTGTTTACTAATGTGTCTAAATATCTCTGTGGCTTTGTGGTCTCCACTGCTTGATGGTGGATCTTGGCAGAAGATTTTATGACCTCTGGATTTATAGTTCATCTGGAACAAAAGTAGGGAACTTGTATCTCCATGGCATGTGACAGATTGCATCATTATTGAGAAATAGGATAGCTTGAAAAAAGATCCTGAATACTTTCTGTAAGTTATTTCAGAAAAGGAAAGCATGAGTTTTTCCCTTTTTTTACTGTTGACCACATTGCTTTCTGCCTTTTGACCTTCAACTTCCAAAACACTTCCACAGAACTTAATAGAATTTTAGATGAGTAAAATAACAGCGATTTCTTTTCCTCTTTTTTATTTCTTTTTTTTTTCTTTTTTTTTTTTTTTTTTTTTTTAATAAGTAGGAAGAGTGTGAAACAGTTGGGTAACCCAACCGCAGAAATCCATGTGATGACTAAGGCAATAATTTAATGGCTTGAATTTACCTGTGATCTTGCAAATACCTGAAATAGTTGTATATCATTACAGGATTTACTATTAATTTAGTAAATTAATGCAAATAAAACTCCTACCTGATTTCTGGAACAGCTTGGCAAGACATGAAAGCCAGAACGGTCATCTTGAATCATGGCATGAACAGAAATACAAGACAAATACTGTTACAAAAATGGTGATTTGGAAATTCCTTTTTCCATAGCCCTAGTATTTTCACTCAGACTTAACAATTTGTGTGCCAGATTGCTTTTTCATGTGTTATAATCCTCTGAAAAGGAATGCACGTTTATTTGGCACCTTTAATATGTAAATGTATGTGTGTGAGAGATCCAACAGTTGCCTTGAACTTATCATTCAGGAATTGATTTCAAAAGAGTAGATGTCTATCTGAATTACAGAGACAAAATACAGAAAGTTTACTATGTCTTCGTTTTATGAATGTGTTTCAATGTCAGTATTTACACAGGAAGAACAAAGACAGAAAATAAAGAGAAGGTATCATTTACTTTATGGTTGATGATTCAGATAACTTTGAAAATAACACAAAGCAGCAAAGCAAGAAAGTAAATGCTGGTGCAAAGACACAGTACCTCTTCCAGAGACTGCAGGTTTTGTGGGGTTTTGTTTGCTTGGTTAGTTTGGCTTTTATGTCAGGAGGTGTTTCTTCGGTTGTTTTTGCTGGTTTTGTGTATGTGTGGTTTTGTTTTTCTAACCCTGAATTCTGCATTATTTATACCCCCAAAATCTCAGAGCTAATACAATCACCTTTGTGTAGTGGACCTAAGTTAGGGGCTTGCTTCATCTACACATCACTTCCTGCATTCTTCAGCTCTGTATTATAGCATGGGCAGGGATGTCGATCTACTGGAGCTTAGGAAGGCTCTACAGAGGGATCTGGACAAGCTAGATTAATGAGCTGAGGCTGATTCTAAGAGTTCAGCAAGAAAAATTGCCACGTTCTGAACTTGAGTCCCAACAATCTCATGCACTGCTGCAGACTGGGGGCAGAGTCTGGAAAGCTGCCCAGTGGAAAAGGACCTGGGGGTGCTGGTGGACTGAGAATTAAACATGAGCCAGCAATGTGACCAGGTGTCCAGGAAGGCCAATGGCATCCTGGCCTGTACCAGCAATAGTGTGGCCAGCAGGATCAAGGCAGTGATTGCCCCTCTGTACTTGGCACTGGTGAGGCCACACCTTGAATCCTGTGTCCAGTTCTGAGCCCCTTACGACAAGAATAGTGAGGCAGTGGAAAGTGTGGAAGAGTGAAGAGTCTGGAACACAAGTTGGTGGTTGGATTCAATGATCTTAAAGTTCTTTTCCTACCTAAACTGTTTATGATTCTATGATCTTCACTTTTTAATAGCTTTATTTCAGAGCTAAGAATCAGTCTGAATCATGAGTGTTCCATTGTTCAATTTTTTTTTTTTTCCCTCATAATGAAAGTGATGGCATGGTGATATTTTTGAAGAAAAATAATGTTTATGTGATGAGCCTTCCAGAAAAGTCTGTATGCTTAGTTTTTAAGAGCTAAAGAGCTTCCTGGATTGTATTTTATTCCTACAATATTTGTTAATGTTTTGCTTTGTTGGGTTTTATTTTTGGTAAGGAAATGTGATTTAGATTTACTGAAAGCTAGAGATGAATGTAAGACCTAAGTTCTCTTCTTTCTGCTGATATGGGTTCATGATGTCTAGTCAAGCACAACTCACCACCAGGAGAAGCGGCTGAAAAGATGCTCTGAAATCCTACACCTTCCAAAATGCTTCTCCTAGTCCTCCCCTGCCCATTGTACCCTTCTTGAAGGATTGTGGGTCACTTCCAGCTCTGCCTCCCTCAGTCAGTAGAAGCAGGTGAATCTTTCTGAGTAAGTACATGCAGACAGAGAAAACTGTATCTGGATCCAATAATTACCTTTTGTCATTTCTGCATTCATAAACTAGAGTGTTCGTGAGCACTGGCCTGGTGTAAAACAGGAAACCCTGTTCTCATGCAAAAGCTATTAGTTAGTGCTAAATTAATGCATATTTCCTATGGCTTTACTAATTTTGAAGTATTATAAATATCTTCTCATACTGTTGTTGAGAGAATTGGAATTATAGATATTAGAGTTTAATTGATTCTTATTGAGCTGGTGTGGTAAAAAAGGAATCTTAGATAATCTCTTTTACAAAAAAGTTTAAGAAGATACTTCATGGTCCTGTGTACACAATTATCACTGCCAGTTCTATTTGGTTTTCTGTGTTATTTATTGTGGTGTAGGGATTATTATGTACCAAATGCAATAATGTGGAAAATCAAAGAAATGTAACTAAATTATGATCCTGGACTGCAGAATTTAATAGTTATTGTAGAAGTAAAATCTGGACAGAAATTACAATTTTGTCCAGAAAGTCTATGGTTTGGACTCTTTTTTTGTTGGTTTTTGATAAATTTTGTCAGGAAGGAAGTGTATCTATGGAGTGGGCAACATATACTTGATGTCACCATTCCTTCTTCATAAGGCTTCATGACGTCCTCATGCTTCCCTGTATGGCATCGTTTATCCTGTCAGGGGATGAAAATAATACCATGTGAATTTTGGGTAATAACCATTATAGGTAATAACCACTAGTGAAAACACTATAGAAACAGAGCTAAGAAGCAAGGCAAAGGATAAAAATCCTTTTTTGATTAGAAACCGTATGAAGCAACTAAATAATCAGTGCACAGTTGTAGATGTGGTTTTCAAAAATGCCTAAGAGAATCTACTACCAGTTTGCACTGAGTAGTGAGATGCCCAAATTCTACTCACTTCATTGTATTTCTTTAACGATCCCACCATCAAACCTGCTACAGCACAGAAATCTAGTTAATTGTTTTCTATAAATACTTCTGTAAGCACTAGCGGCAGAGCTGTAAAAATAAAACTTCAGACATTTCAGAGTGGAAGACCAAAGAAGTGGAGACAGCTTCTTCTTTCTCCATATTTTTATTATAATAATACTAATACTAGTAATAATACTAGTAATAACAACAGTAGTGTCTCATTCTGCAAACAGTTGACATCTCTATGTACAAACCCCTTATTTTCTAATGAATTCTATTATTCAAGACCATTCAAAGTAACTCGCACTTCGCCATTTTAAGCAAAAGCTTGCCTTTCAGCACATGGAGACAGCCTGCTCCTGTGCCTTTAAGCATTCCTCCTTGAATAATGTCCCACCTTCCTGGACTTACTTACTACTTTGTGTATTGCAACACAGAGGAGCAATAGTGATGCTGATATGTAAGAGATATAAATTTAAATGTATCTTTTTTTTTTTTCCCTGGGAAAGGCTTAAGTCTTCTAGAAACATCTTCATAAAAAAGCCTCAGATACTGTATCAGTGTTGTTAACACAGCAGAAACAAACCAATCAAATGTACTTTATCCCACAGCAGCAAAAGGTAATTCTTTTTCTCCCACACCCCTTTTATCTTCCACTGACAAAAATCAGTTTTACCAATAACCTAGTTTCCTTTTTCAACACTAGATTCTGAGAGAATAGAAAATACTACTTTCCTATGCTATTCTTGTTTCTAGAAGAGCAGAGCTCTTTGGAGATTTGTTGCTTTAGCTTTGTATGTGAGAACAAGTAGCTAAACCAGACTTGAGTATTGTTTAGGTTCCAAACACCAAAACTGAACTCCTATATCTTTAAGATCCTTGGTGCCAGTAAAAAATAATATAAATTATTATGCTATTAACTTCAATGTCCTCTTGAGTTATCTAATTGTTTCAATCCAGAATTTATTGTTTAGTTTCTATTTTTTTTAAGGTTAACATTTTTCCAGTAAACTTCTGCAGAAAACAAATTTTGAACTCACCTATCATTGTAGTAATACAACTCAAAGGATTCGATATATTGAAAAATAGCTGTTATTTTTTTTACTTGGAGAAGAGAGTGGAGAAAGAATTTGTAGCAGTCAGAAGTGGAACAATTATCAATGCTGATGGTTCAGCACTGGAACAGTTATGAATGCTTGTAGTTAAACCAAACATATCCAAAATTAATTCATAACTACTGAGATGAATGTTGTCTTTCGTATTTCCCAGAACTGCTGTTTAAAAGTAACTGCAGACAGATACAACACAGTGCACTAATGAATTACAATAATCATGTTCTCAAATTGTCTTCGTAACCATTTAAATAGATGAAGCAAATGCAACAGAGGAGGATGGAATTGTGTGGTGAACCTTGACTTAATGCAACTCACAAAGTTAGGATGCTGTAAATGTCCTTTTTCAGCCTAGGGAATCATTCGTGTTTTGTAAAAGTCATCTTTCTGCTAATAAAATTCAGCTATGGAAGACTTGCACAAGATATTTCAGATGAATAGTATCATTTCGTCTCAGTGCCACAGAAATATTAAGGTGTACAATAAGAGATTTTCTTGGTAGAAGAATGCTCATTTATGCTGTACTGGTCTCTGTGGAAGTTGGTGTTGGGAGATAGAAAAGAGAGAATCAAAAGGTAGCTCTTGTTCTAGGTGTTCCTTGATTCCCAGGAAGATGCTAAAAGCCCTCTGAAATCACTGTTCCTCTGTTAAATAACAGTGTATAGGGCACTTGTTTATAATACTTATTACCAAACTGTGTCTTATGCACCTCTAAGCAATAGTCCCTCCTATAGGACCATTGGGAATTGTTACAAAATCGAGCACACTAACAATAAGTGAGGGCAGGATAAGAAGTTAAACAGTGACTAGTTAGACCATGCAACTCATGGCAAGAGCCCTTAACTTCACTCTGTTGTGGCAAAAGCATTTGGATTACACACCCATTTAAAAACTGCAGGGATGAAAATAAAGTATTAGACCTCCATTTGTTTCCCTGTCCCAGTATTACTATCAGTAGTAACTTAGTCATATACTCTCCTACAATGATGACTGCTCACACCTCAATTTTTTCACATGGGAAAGTTTTGGGAAATGGTTATTTCCGAAATTTATTTCTGAAATTTATTTCTGAAAGCAGTGAGGACTCTTGCCCCTCCTTGCTAAAGAACTGAATAAAAAAGTTGTCGTGACTTGTGAAGTTGTTTGTACGAAATGGAAGTGTGATGCAAGCCAAGGGAGGGTAAACTGAAGAAGGAGAACTTAAAACTGAAGGAAAACTAGTACTAAAACCAGAGAATACCTGCTTTGTACTCATTACTGCACTGCATTGTCACTTTAAATATTGTTGCTGTCACTGTTGCTAGCAGCAGCATAGTGCAGATAGATAATAGCACAGGAGCATCATTTTTTCTCAGAGAAGTTAGTCTAAGAGTATGGAATAACAAATTTGGTTTATCAAAACAGCAGAGAAGGTGGCTCCTGTGTACTTGTCACAAAAGACACGAGGACATTCAGCTAGAAAGTCTGGGTGAAATATCCTGCCCACACTAACTACCCTCAGTCTTCAAGAGGTATCAGTCCCCAAACAGTGCTTCATACACAGTTTATTAAGAATGTCAACAACCTTGCCTATGTGGTGAAGAGCTGTTTTTTTCCAGAAACATCTTTTCAAAGTCCATAGTTTTAAAATCTTATTTTTCAGACCCTTGTTTTCCATTTTTCTCTCTTCTCCTATGTTCAATTTTATCATAAACCTTCCTTTCCATAGAAGTTAAAGGGCACAGTTGTCTGTCTCAAAAACTGATAAAGCCACAGATGGAAGATAAGCCATAAGATAAGCCACCATAGCAGGAATTCGAGATAAGCGTAAAAGGGAAGACTTTGTGACAGGATGGCACTGATTCCAGGCCTGGCGAAGGAGAGATCAGGTTAGTACATTCTGTTTTAACAGATCCTGACAAAAAAATTCCACTGTAGCAAATTGTGTAAAAGGAAGAAACTGTTCATATGTATATCACTAATCAAACAAAAGTCACCCCAAGTCATGGGACAGATGGCATCTGTCACCACCAAAGGTCCCCAAAGCATTCCCAGGCTCATTTCTTGGGCCTTTCACCAGAGAACTGCGCATGATCCATAGTATTGTACCAGACAGTCAAAAACTACCCCACACAAGAGGTAGCTGGGTGTTCCCACCTGAACCAGAACATGTATTAACTCACTGAACTTTCTGTTTCATGGGCTTACTCCACCTCTGATGGATCAAGTTTGTGATCATCACTCTGACCAGCTGACATCAAAATAGCAAGAATCAAATTTCATTGTTTGATTCATGAGAGATGGTATCTTTCTTCTCCACTATCTACTCTCATCCTTCATTTCTCTTTATTACTTGTCCCACAATACATATATTTACTTACATATATTTTCTTTATACTTTTATATTGCTATATTTCTATAGATAATAATAAAAATGGCTATCTACCTCCTTTCCATTAAAAATTGTTCTAAAACAAACCTGCCATATTTATCTATATATCTATATATATCTACATCTCTCTCTCTCTCTTCAACCACCTATCTATCTATCTATCTATCTACATATATATGTGGATGAACACCAGTCATTCAGTGTCATTTCACTCTAACCCATCCCAAAGGATCTATTAACAAGAACCTCAGCTACTTCACTCTAGGGATGGGTTGTAGCACTCTTTCTCTTTTTAATTTAGGTCAGTCTATCCTTTATCCTTCAGTGAGCCTTTGGCTTCTTTGTATTTTTATAATTTTTATTTGCTTTTCCTGATAATTTCTTTAATGGTGTTTAAAATATTTAATATCTTTGGTGTCTCCTGTTATTTGCCTGCTGCTCTCTACCACTCCTTGATCACTATCCCTGCACACCTTTCTTTTTTGTGGGTAAGTTTGAATTTTATGCTGTATTTCCTCCATAGATTTTATTTGAAGCAGCACTGATTCACACTGCAAGATACTACATTTCAGCTCTGAGCCATCAATTATCACTCTTTAATAACTGGCTTTTTCATTCCCTGTGCTTTATCATCGTTCTTGAAATTTCCAATATTCACTCATCATTTCTTTTGCTGTCTTGTGAGAACTCATTTTCTCTTAGAATTTAGAATCTTTTTTTTTTACTAATACTACTAACATTTCTCTCTTCCACTTTTTTCTTCATTTTGACTTTCTTCAGACTAAAGAGAAAACAACAATCACCAAGCAAACAAAGCTCCACCTGATTTATTTGCTATAACATAATTTGCTTTGGGATGGAAAGAGTCTCCTGACTTTATCTTGCATAAACTTTCCTCCAGTCTTTGTTTCCAAGAAAGCGTGCTTCGTAAAGTCTTAATCAAGTTTCTTAAGCTGTTCCCTGTTTAAAATGGCAGGTGGATTTTCCGTAAATGAGAAAAGTAATGTTTCACACACTTCTTGCTCTTGTCTAGCCAGATCCTGTTACCTTGTCTCAGCAGTTAACAAATAGTCAGGTGAATGCTGACCATGAGCCTGATAGCATCACAGAGGTTCTGTGGTTATTTTACTGAAAAAACATCTTATTCTTTCCAAACAGTGGTAGGAAGCCAGATAAACTTTACCTTTGCACAGGTTTGCTTATTAGAAAATCAAGGGTTAATGAAAAGTTCACAAAGAGTCACAGAGTCTTTTTCATTGGTTTGTGATCTTGATCTCTCTTGGACCCACACAGCAACCAGGAAGGGTTTATAGTGACACTGATGGCTGCAACAAGTCAGATCTTAATGTACTTAAGAAAACTGTGACAATAAATATTTCTTCTACAGTTCCTAAATGAAGAAGCAGACTGAAACTGTGTCCAGAGTGAAAGTAATACTCAAAGTCAGTGCTGGATTTATAAATAAGTTGGTAATGTACAGGTGGCTTCTAAGAGATAGACAATTATAATTGGAACTTTTAACTTTTGCTGCTTTGAATAAGGTAACCATGAATTTTCTTCTGTTGTGATAACTGTGTGGTCAGCATTAACGGTTGAGGTAACCTTAGGCCATTTTTTCACTCCGAACACCAAAAGCTGAAAGCAGATTCAGTGATGCTCTAAACTGTGAATAGGTGAGGAGAAAAATCTCTAGGCGTGGAACTTTGGTGTGTCCTAAATGCAATGAAGTCACTAACTGAAGAGAAATTACTCAGGATCTGCAGAACACTGAGAAAGAACTTCAGATCATTCACAGTTTTTTCACATCATTGACAGCTTCCAGGCAGTGTCAAAGAAGATTTCTTTGGTATTGACTGGGTATTAATTATTTATGATACTATTTCTACTATAGTAACTGTTTGGTTTATAATGTGATATTTAGTTTCTGTAAAATGGATGTGCACTTTCCTTGTGATCAAAAAATTATTCATGCTCACAGTCTGCAAAGAAAACTACAGCTTCTTCCTCCTCACCCAGGCCCTCTCCCCCCAAAAAAAACCACACCACAATTTTTCTATAAGAGTCTGAATATTATAGACTCCTGAAAATTCTGGCGTAATTCAATATGGTTTTGTTCCACTTAAACTAGTTTAACTGTTCTTTTGACATAGTGGAATGAGAGCTATAATGATGAAGGAGATTTAAATGTTCTGGCTAGAGAAAGAGAATTGATTACAAAATCTTTTACGTTTGGATGAGAAAGACAGTTTTTTAGTAAACATTCTGATCTTCCCCTCTGATTTATGTAAGAGAGTGGAACACACACACTGCACCTACAGTTGCAAATACACTGTAGATTTGCATGCTGTGCACCAGCCAGTATTGGGATATTCAACAGATGAGGTAAGACTGAGACGAGATTTCAGAGATATTCTGAAATGAATCACATCAACGCAAATTCATATGAAGTAGACAGCAGTTCATCAGCATCATCTGATTCCCTGCACATGCTTAACCATGTTATGCCTCGCTACCAAATAATGTAGCTAAACCCCAAGTAATTAAGTTTCTGACTTGCAGAAAGAAAGAAGTGGCCAATCCTTAGCTCAGCCCAACCCTGTGAAGATAATCCCATTGAAATTTGTGGAGATACTTAGACGGGCAGGTAAGGAGGTCCTCATAGGTACTGTTTTGCAGCTTCGTGTGCAGACATGTTCACTAACACCTTTCTGCTGCCTGGACAGTGCCTTGGGCTTATAGCTCTGCTGACAGAGGCCATGTTCCAAATCCCCCCTGGGCAGCCCTGACAGCTTCTGCAAAGAAGACATTTTTTTCCTCGCTTCCGATTTTGATAAAATATAAAATAATTACGCTGAATTTCAGAAATCACGAAATCCAAAGATGCAGAAAATCTTACTGGTTTTATTATGAGCTTGACGCCTAGCTGTCAAGAAAAGCAGAGCTTTTCTCGGGGACTAGGATGAAGTGGAGTAAAGTAATAGCTGTTGTTTAAAATCTCTGAGGTGTCTGCTTTCAAGTCCATTGTTACAATCCAGTTTAAACTCAGAACAGCAAAGAAAGCTAAATCTCCGAGTATAAACCAGAAAGAACTTAGAAGGTTCAAAATTTACCCAAAAATGAAATTAAAACCAAACGAGATTAGATGTTGGCACCAAAAAATTGATATGTTTTATTTAATAGTAAAAGAGGCAAAGAGA
>VZTF01007753.1:253683-314878 GCA_013397755.1 Cnemophilus loriae
GTCCCTTGCAACACTGAGGGTCTGTTGCATCATCTGCACTGCTCTGGTGCAGGGTCTGGGGACCCCTTCGGGGGGACCTTTGATGGGCCGTGACACCCCGGCTGCTGTGGAGAGCTTTTCCCCGGGTGAAGGGCCCCTCAGCCGGGCTCCTCTGCACAGCGCAGGATGGGCGGTCATGGCCTCTGACCAGAGGCTTTCAACGCACACCCGAAACCTCTCTTCCCCCACCCTTTGGTGCGAGGGTCTGCGTGAAGCCTGGCAGCTGATAGCCTGGGGCTGTGGTCTCCTCTCGAAGGTGTTAAGCTTGTACTTTGTGACTGTCCCCATCCATGAGCTGTTACTTTATCTTATCTTCATCAGCGAATGGTCCAGGGCCTCACTCCGAAGGCCTATTCAGGGTGTGGTGGTATTCTTTGCAGCTTTTGTAATACAGCTTTAAAAGTCCTTCATATGTTTAAGTCATAAAGTATAATATTTCAGTCTCTGACAGCCATCAAAAATGAGCTTGTTTTTTTTCCATGTCTGTTAGTGAAATAACGATAAGCTAATAAAATATTTACTCAGTACATGCACTCACAAACAGTGTGATCTCAGCAGTATGCTACTTCTTGTTCAACAGGCTAAAGAAATAATTTCAGACATTCAAACTTGTAAGAATTTGTAAGGGGACAAAATGAAATGCTAGAAGACAAAAATTAAAGCCACAGGAAACACACAAGTCCTTGGAACTTCTAATAGATTGCTACAATTTCTTTCAGTGCTTCATTGAAAGCTCATCTGAGTATATTTTCTGAGAACTCAATCTTTCTATAGATAGGAATAAGTCCATGGGAAGAGAAAGAAAAGGTTTTGAGGATTTGTTGTGTTTTTAAAAATGGAATTCTACAGATGCCAGGAGTTTTAATGAGCATTAACCTACTTACATGGTTGAGAAGTGGGTAGAGGAGTCAGAAGTGTGTTTTCCGGAGCACCTTCAAAAATAATGTTGTATCAGTGTTTAGATTTTCATCAGATTCCAGATTCTCATGTTCATCCATTTTTTTTTTTTTTTAACCTGGGACATTGCACTGGGAAAAATTGCCTTAAGAGACCATAAAGTCACTTGTCCTCTGTCTTCTTTCTACTTCTTCTCTCTCTTGAAAGTTCTAAAAAGCTCAGAGCTGAAGTTGGATGTGACGGAATACCTCTTCAACGTCCCCCCAGAAAATAACCAGGTGAAGTGGTAATTTCTATATTTAAATATTCAGTCCTCTTGTTAGTCTTTCACCTGTTAAAGCCCTTCGAGCCCCAAGAATGCAACCCTGGTGTCAATGGAATGAAAAATCATATTTTTATTATCTTTTTCCTATATTTATTTCATAGCAGCATTTTTTAAAAATTCCTCTCTACACCTCTCTTGACCTGTAGGAGCGGCTGTTCTCTCCAACATCAGTTATTCTCTCTGATATGTCTAAAACACTATGCACCTCAACACAAATCCCTAGTTGTAGTGTCTTCATTATTGATGGTGGAGCTTATATTGCAGTCACTGACTATTTCATGCCAAGACATGATGAAACCACCCTTGAAGAAGCAGACTCATGGGATGGTATTATAGCTGTGATAATACAGGGCTCAGAATACACTGCAAAATAAGAATGTGTGTGTTTGCTGTGTGGATCATCTTGCAGTTGTGCTCCCAATATCCTGAGGCAAGGAGTAAATAGTGATCTTGTACTGTTTGCACAGACTGCAGGCGCTTTAGTCTAGGTACACCCAAAATTATGCTTCAAATGGTTCTTTCTGATTCAAGGTGTGTTTGCACGTAGCAAAACATGGTCTAGAAGTATAGAGCTTTATGAGTACCTAAAGCAAGATGGTCACATGAAAATCTGGTGCAGGGTAAATTGATCTATTTCACTGATTAGTGATTTGAAGTCTAAAGATGAAAAGGAACAGGGACAAGGGAGAAGCAGGGGATGATGAGAGTAAATTATGCATGAGCACCTTGGCAAGAAAATGTACCGAAAAGAAGTTCCATTGTGATAAGTCCATGGAAGTGCTTCTTGTATAAGGAGTGGACTACTGATTTCAGGTTAATGCAGCTTACCCAAATTTAATGCACCAAGGTAAAGGTCAAGCAGGAATGGAAGATATATCAAGTGAAAAAAGATCTCTTTTTTGCTCCTTCTTCCTCCCTCCATTTCTCTCCCCTTCCCTTCACCATTCCTTCATGCCAATGGATTTGTTTCATGTTATAGTTATCGACAAAATGATTAGGGATTTACTCCTTGGTAGGCAAAAACTTGATAGAGACTTCCTAGCCTGGAGAACTTTTCCAATAGTGTTTCTGGATGCCTTATTTGGTTTCCATCTATCCAAAGAAACATTTACGAGAATAGGCCTATTAAATTTCCTCTGGTATGCTATTCAATTAGAGGAAAACTTCTTAAATATTGCTTGAAAGGTGTTTTGGGGAAATATAAAAACATTAGCATAGTTGTTTAGGGTATTCTCAGGCAAATAGTGCTAATAGAATATTATTGCCTGAAAGTAATAATCTATGTAGGGACAAAGAAACCAACCAAACAAAAACAGCTAAAGAGAACATGTTGTATTAAAAATCTTCATCTAAATAAAGACTATCGCTTAAAAAAACTGAATAAGCATTGAAAGGAAAATTTATGTATATTTATCTACCAAATATCCATTTGGGGGACAACTTTAATAAAAAGCCTGCTAGTTTATACAGTATTCAGGTGAAAAAAAAGACCAAGAAAAGAAACAAACAATCCAAATCAAACCAAAATGAAGCAGAGGTAGATTGCCTCATTAATTTTCCAAAACAGATTTTGATGTGAAATTTGAAAATATTTTTTCAAAAGTGAACAGTGGTGAGAGTCTTTCTTGCCTGTGCAAAAAGCCTACATATTTTACTGTTTCTTTCTTGTTCTTAGAACACAGTCTGTAAAGCTTAGAAGGTCTGTGATTCTTCATTAAAAATATGTGCTTTGTGTCAAACCAATTAGTTTTATCTTAACGTGAATAATTTATTCTTTTTATACATTTTCTTGTGGTGAGTGTACTTGTATCAGAAAGGCAAGACCTTGCAGAAGAAACAAAAATTAATGTCTGTCATGACAATTCGATTGCAACTGACTTTTCAGTTCTTATAGTTAAGATATTGGATCACATGAAATTACATTAATAGTTTCCTTACCTCAAATTTTACAGAAGACTCTGTATATCATTCTGTGCCACAAAAAAAGAAAAAAAACAACTAATAAAACAAACAAAAAAATCAGCTATCTCAGTGAGATCTAAACTGGATATGACAGAACACTGGCCTTTTGAGAAGTTTTTGAAGAAAAATACAAGGTTTATTTGTTTTATTTGTGTAAGGGGGTGCAATGTTTGTCTTTAAATGGACTTTAAGAAGGACGAAGATGCAGATTAAGATAAGCATGATTTATTTTCTCTGCTGCTTCAGAATCCACATAGACAGGTATGTGTCTATGTGTTTCAAATATAGCTGAATTTTAAAAAAATCCAACTTCTGAATACTTAGTCTATCAAACAAGAATTCTAGCCTTGTTTACCCATAACAGGAAAAGTTGTCACCAATTCTGGTTTAAGGTTTAGAAAGAAACACTATTTAAATTTACTGCACTGCTGTCACGGTCACTCACTGATATTTGCCAAGGCACCTCTGTATAGTTTTTTTTCTTCACTCCAGTATTTTGAGGATAGTGAAGAAATGGAAATATTTCCTAAGCGTCATCTGAAAATAGATAGAAATAGGAATATGCTGCCAGCATTCTGTGCCAATTCATGATCCTTTCTTTCTGGATTATTTTCTGTGTGAGTAAAAAGGGATTATAATGAATACGATTGACAAGAAGAAAAGGGTTTCACAAAAAAGCTGTAGTGAGAGGATAGGTATGGATATGGCTAAACGACACCGTAATTGATGGGTGAAAGCACAGATTCAGTACAAGGAACCCTTTTTAATGCAAATGCTGCCAAACTGACTTCTGCCTCATAACCAAGAAGGGCCGAAGATCTGGTAGAGGAAGCACTGTAGGAAGCACAACCATACCTCCTCAGTAGACACCAGAATAACTACAGGGACATCTCCGGCACATTTGTATACCCTTCACATGACTTACACAGTCATGCCACAATCTAGCTCAGTCTGGATATTCCTTGAAACAAAGTTAAATCATGCATAAACCTCAGCCATAAGGAAAGAAAAAAAGTCTTTAGACACTGTAGGGGGAAGAAAATTAATTTTAGCATAGTTAAACAGCACTTGATTCTGAGAAGACCCTTCTAAGACATCCCTAGAAGGTGTTTTGATTGTGTTACTGTGCTGGTTCATTAAAACTCAGACTCAGCTCCTCATGTGATTCACACACAAGTAGGAAGAGGGTTGGCTCCATAAAGTAGCACTGCCGTAAAGAAAACATATGCAAAATAATTTCCATAAAATTATTTCAAATACAGCAAATCCTTTGCATTGTAGGAGGACACCTCACTCCAGCACTCTGCTACTAACCTGTTATTGGAAGTAGAAACTGCCCGTCTGTTACTCTATTATTATTTCTATTTGTGCTTAGACATGATGATGTTGTCAACTTTGGAGTTTGCTTTTGTGAATGGGAGATTTATGCTGTCATGCTGCAATTCAGGAAGCAATCAAACAAAGGAGAAAAAAAAATTACCAGAAATTACCTGTCTTTAAAAGTTAAAGGCAGAAAATGGAAAAGTCTTGTTCTATTCTCCCCCTGCAAGTGGATTATGAAAAAATAAAGTAGGAGGAGGAGGACACAAGATGTTTATGTATAGCTGTGTGGAAAATGGATTTTTTTAGTCTAAAGGTTAGACATTTTTTGTTGGAAGATAATTAAAATCTTATTTAATTAATTCAATAGGATGGATTTTGATTTTCCTCAAACAGGCTGAGAAGCTGACATTTTACTGAAGAAAGTAGATTTTTAGATATAGAAAACAATATTAAAAGCATTAAAGATGCTGGCTGGAAAATGGTCTAGCAGAAAAGGATGTGGAGATGAATAGCAGTGGAGAATAAAGACACACAGACCTCCTTGCTTGCTTCAGAGAAGATCATTTATTGTAACAAACCGGGCCCTTTTATGTTCTAAACTTAACCCAAAACAAGCACGCACTAGCTGCCTGCCACTGCAGTGTCGATGTTCGTGTGTCCCTTTACCCAACCAGCTCTCTGATCGTGCGGTGTCCATGCGCCTCCCTAGCCCATCACTGCCTCACGCACAAGGCAAGCACGCGCCAGCCATTCATCCCAATCTCTGGTTACGGGACCTGGTTTGTACCTGGCTGTTAGCTGAACCTTTCCCAGAGTGTTTTCTGTTGAGCTAGAGTGAAAGGGATTTCTTGTCTCCCACAGGGACTCTGGTTGACAGCTGTGTAAACATGAGCCAACCGTGTATCCAAGTGGCCAAGAAGACAAATGGCATTCTAACCTGTATCAGCAATAGCGTGGCGAGCAGGACCAGGGCACCGATTGTTCCCCTCTACTCAGCACTGGTGAGGCAACACCCAGAGTGCTGTGTCCAGTTCTGGGCCCTTTACTAAAAGAAGGACATTGAGGTGCTGGAACGAGTCCAGACAAGGGCAAAGAAGCTGGTGAAGCATTGAAAATAAGTCTGATGAGGAACAGCTGAGGGAGCTGGGGGTGTTTAGCATAAAGAAAAGGAGGCTCAAGGGTGCCATTCTTTGTTTCTACAGCTGCCTGAAAGGAAGGTGTAGCCAGGTGGGTCTCAGCCCCTTCTCCAAAGAAATCAGCAACAGGACAAGAGGAAACAGCCTCAAGCTGCACTGTGGGAGATTCAGGTTGGACATCAGGAAGAATTTCTTTATGGAAGGGGTTGTTAAACATTGGAATGAGCTGCCGAGGGAGGTGGTGATGTCACCTTCCCTGAAGGTGTTCACGAAACGACTGGACATGGCACATAGTGCCATTGATCAGTGCTAATTGATGATGTGGTGATTGGACTCGATTATTTTGGAGGCCTTTTCAAACCTAAATGATTCTGTGATATATTTCAGTTTTAAATCTTTATGTCAATACTGCACCTTCTTGCCTATATTAGATGGATTCTTTCATCTGTTTATTTTTTGCTGACACTTACTATTTTCTGCTCAGATATCTGACTCAGCAGTTCTTCTATAATGTAATCAAAACCAACCTACAACTCATCTTCATTACCCTCAAAGAGGTCAGACTGAAGCCCACTGAAGTATTGTGATGGCAACTGTGATCACATCTTATCTTTGTTTAATCACACAAGGAAAAAATGTCCTTGTAGTGATTTAATTGATAGTCTCCAGGGAAGTTTCCTCATTATGTTTGAAACATGGTGTATGCAGTAAAGAAGACTACCTTTAGCTGCCTATAGTTTTGTCGTATTCATTTTGGTTTTGTGTCCCCCAGGGATATTGAAACCCATTGACTGTTTCTTTAGAAAGTTCCAGTAATATATGACAAATTAAATTTAAAAAATCTGGGCAATTTATACATATATATATATATACACAAGCATATATATTTCATATTTTAAAAGCATTTAAAATACAACATAGTTTATTGTGTAGGATGAAAATAAAATAAATTTGATACTGTTTTTCCTTTGTATTATTCAAAATATTTTGTGGTGCAAAAGTATTCCAGTGAATGTGGGTGATAAAAACTGAAGTATTATAATCTCAGTGTATCCTTAAGAAGGAAGATAGGAATATTAGTGTGATGGTCTCCTTCAGGACCAACCCATTCTTTTCTGAATATGCATGTATCAGGAGTCAGTTTTGGTTTGTGGTTGTGCCTGAACCCAGACCTTTGGTGAGCACAGGGCTGACATGCCCCAGAGATCTGCATAAGCCAGGTTATGTGAAGCAGGTTTTTCAGTCCCAGAGCTACTTGTGGTCGTGCCAAACTGAACCAAATCCAGAAGACCATCACCCCATGGAGGGGATGGCCCACAGCACCCATTGAGAGCTACGTCTCTGTGGATACCAAGTTCATAATTCCCCCAAACACCAAACAACAGAGAAACAGCTGGCAAAATATGTCCTTGAAGTAGTTCAGGTTCATTTCTGTTCTTCTAAACAAGCCTTCACAGCACAGTTAATCCACTGTTGATAACTGGAGATTACAAACCTGTTATTTATGAGAATTAATATGAAGTCCACAAACAGGAATTGCATGTTTTTAACAAAACATTTGTGTCATTTATAGCTCATTGTGATATATAAGGAATGTAAGGCTAACTTAGTAGCAAAGTTACAGCATCCTTGTTTCTTTCAACACACCCCAAACAAGTATTGCAGAAGCAAAATGTATCCTGTGAGCTGCTGGAGATAAACTGATAACATAAAATTGGGGCAGTCAAATTCAACATATTTTACATCTGAAAGCAAGTAGTCTTCAGAAAAATTGTTCTAGAAAAGCATTTATTAGTGTATTTTCCTGTGCTTATGCATGTTTAATGCTTGCTTCATAAGCAATCAACTTTGGACAATTAACACTAGGAAATGTACACTTTTTGGTGGTGAAAAAAAACCAAAGTCCCTTAGCCCTGTAAATGTGTAGTGTAAGAGGTGTCATAACTAAGAGGCCTTTTAAGAAAATCCTGAAAATGGAAAAATGGAATAATGTGTCTCTTAGGTATTAATTTATTTTCTAAGTAGCCTGGGGTTCTGCAGAGGATGAAATATGAAGATTTAAATTTTTACTTCCTGTACTGCTGCTGCTTGGTCAATATGGCATTCCCTCAACTGCATTGTCCAATTTTCTAGTGTCCATAGCTCTGAGGTACAGAGTATCATGTGGTTTTGTACTAAACCCACAAAAGTTTAAAACCACTGATATTTAAGGAACATAATGAAGTTCAAATTAGTCCTGTAAACATTTAGCCATGAAATAAATTGAGAACTTTGATTTAAGAGATTGCAGAACAAAAATGCAAAATAAAGAGAAATGCAACCAGAAACAGCATATAGTAGATTTAAATTTTTTTAAAAATTCTAATTTTTAAATATATAGATTCTGAGGAGTTTAGAAATATGTGAATATGTGTATACAAACATGGTTCTCAAATGTAATTCTTCTTTCTCTTATTCTGTTCATTTCACTACTAACCATTTATGTCCAATACAGCAACTACAAAAAAAGACAGAAAACCTTCCACTAAATATTGCTTTCCTCCTGGGAGTTTGGTTTTCTTAGAATGATATTCCTTATTATTTTACAATCTGTGAAACACTAATTAGAATGTTAATATGTTTCAGACATAATATATATTTAAAATCCTGCAGTTAGTGAAGACCCTAAATTGAAGTCTGCTGCAAGTGTGATTGCCAATGGAAAAATGGCTATTTCTATGCCCTACCCAATACACTCCATTTAGATTTTATAGATTCCGTATAGTGCAGATTACTGTCATGAAGGGCTTCTTAAAAAGAAATAGAGCTTTCTGGGGTGACTTTTTATACATACAATATTTTACAGAGGGTACGGAGTCATTGTTTTCTGTTCTGCTTAGAGATGACAATTTTTCATTTTGAATTTCTCCCAACACTCGTCTGTATCCAATAGCATTTCCATAGCCACTGGTATTTTTGAATAATTGCAAATCATTGTCCGGTAATGTACAATGGTGAAGTAGAGTAAATGCTGTGTATTTGACTCAGCCTCGTGACAAATGTAAGCTCAAATACTTTTAAGACATTCTGAAGCCATTTATGATATCTTGAAGTGTACAACACTGTGCTATGCAAGAAGCACATGTGTGGGCTGGCATGATGCTGGACAGCTACATAAACTTTAAAGCAAAGACAGAAAGGTTACCATTCTTCGATCTATTAGACACATAACTAAGCAGTATGAAATACTTTAAAACTTGGTCAAATTGGTGACATTTGCTCTTATCAATGTCCTTTAATAGAATACATATAAGTACATAAGCAATACTTATTAACAGAAAATTTTTGTTTCTTCTACATCTTTATTGTTACAGCTGCTTCATTATGGCATACATCTGTTTAGTGCATCAATTAAAGAAACATGCTTGCTGTAAGAACTTTCAAATATGTTTAAAAAGCAAACCGCATTTCAACGAGGAGATTAATATTCATATTTCTATGTGCACTGATGGTCAAATGGATCTATGATAAATGTATTTCTCTATGAAAAAAAAGGAAAGGAAAATTTTAAAGTGCCACCTTATCAGTGTTCAGTGGAAGGAATCCATGACAACAGATGATACACTATTTTATGTCTTTTATACTTGGTTCATCCTTGGAGCACTGGTGTTATATGACCTACACAAGAATAAGCTTTTAAAGACTGGTAACCATAATAAAATACTCAAAAAGATCTCCCTGATTCCATAGCATGTTTCTATGAAATAGTCAATAGTCAATATCTTCTGAATTATTTCACCGCTTTTTAAGATCTTTCAAAACCTTGGTGGTCCTGCATTTATGGAGCAATATATTAAAAAGACCAAGAAATCTTATTCACCTCTAATTTTGTATGCTTCTTTTTGTACAATGGTGTTATAAGGGAGAGAAATGAAGGATTGATTTTCTTAAATGAGAAATTTACTCTAAAATTAAATCCACATCATGCATTGATATTTATAATGATAAATATTTGAGTTCTGTTTGCTCTAATAAGGTGGATTTAGTCCGTGTAATATGCTATTGATAGTTATGTGATTGGCAAGTTCTCTCCAAGATTACCGCAATCATTTATTTCAAGATGTACGTAGTGGACTGATGAGCTCTTGATCCTTTATTAGCAAACCTGAAATGCAGAATATCAGGGCCAGACAACATTAAAGGTAGAACTTTACAGGAAAGTGGACCAATAAATAGTGAAAATTAGAGCCTGAGATTTTAACTGATTGCCAGGAAACTAAATTAAACAATACCATAATGTTCAGTGATTAAAAAAAAAAAACAACAAAACTCCAAGATAATGAAACAATTTGGAGTTAATGGAACCACTATAAGAGAAGGATGCTAATGATCCAAAATATTTTCTGTGTCCTTTGGTGTAATTTCCAGGCTATCTTTCTGTAGTTTGGGGAACTTTTGGGAGGAATGGATTAAAGATTGGCAAAGACGATTGTATATCACTCAAGTGACCTGGCAGCTGGGAATAACTTTTGATAAACCTGTCTGAACAGTAGGACAGTGAACCTGTAGCATGTACAGACTTTAACAGTGCCTGCATCACCATTTGTATGCCTCTGCCTGAGTGCTGCTTTGGAGACACCCTGTTTTGTCAGGTAACAGAAATAAATTTACTCTTTGTGCTCTAGTCACAAGCTTATAGTTGTTTCGGCTGCTTGCCTGTGTTGAGTTGCACACTTGACAAACCTGACTGCCTCCTATGAGGAAAAAACTACCCTGATGGATGACAGGACACCACTGGATATTCTCTACCTCGACTTCAAGCAAGGCTTTCAACACAGTCTCTCACAACATCCAAACTCAGGAAGCGTGGGCTGGATGAGGGACAATGAGGTGGATTGAGAACTGGCTGAACAGCAGATTCCAGAGGGTCATAATCAGTGACACAGGGTCAGGTTGGAGGCCTGTCCATAGTGGTGCCTCCCAAGGTTCCATACTGGGCCCAGTCTTGTTTAACTTACCCATCAATGACTTGGATGAAGGGGCAGATGCCTCCTCAGCAATTTCACTGACAATACAGAGCTGGGAGGAATGGTGCATACCCCAGAGGATTGTGCAGCCCTTCAGAGGGACCTCGATGGGTTGGAGAGATGGGCAGAGAAAAGCTGTCTGAAATTCAACGAAGGTACATGCAGGAGAGGGATAACCTCAGGTACCAGCACAGGCTGGGGTGACCTGCTGGGAAGCAGCTCTGTGGAGAAGGACCTGAGAGTCCTGGTAAACCACAAGCTGTCCGTGAGCCAGCAGTGTCTCCTGGGGGCCAAGAGACCAGTGGGATCCTGGGGTTCATTAGGAACAGCACTGCCCTAGGTGCATTAGGAAGAAGCAGTAGGGAGACGACTGAAGTTCGAGGGAGGTGATTCTGCACCTCTAGTCAGCCGCAGAGAGGTAAATCTGGAGTGCTGTATCCAGTTCTGGCGTCCTTACTACAAGAGAAACGTAGAGCTACTGGAGCAATCCCAGCAGAAGGTAACATAGGTTAGGGTACAAGAACACCTCACTTATGAGAAAAGGCTGAGGAAGCTGGGACTGATCAGCCTCGAGAAGAGATAATTGAGAGGAGACCTCATCATTGTCTATAAATATCTGAAGGAAGGGGCCAAGATGATGGAGCCAGGCTCTTCTCAGTGGTGCTGAGCAATAATACAAGAGGCAACGGGCAGAAAATTATGCACAGGAAGTTCCACCTGAACATGATGAAGAATTTTATTGTGCAGAGGACTCCGCACTAGAACAGATTGCCCAGAGAGNGGAGGTGATTCTGCACCTCTAGTCAGCCGCAGAGAGGTAAATCTGGAGTGCTGTATCCAGTTCTGGCGTCCTTACTACAAGAGAAACGTAGAGCTACTGGAGCAATCCCAGCAGAAGGTAACATAGGTTAGGGTACAAGAACACCTCACTTATGAGAAAAGGCTGAGGAAGCTGGGACTGATCAGCCTCGAGAAGAGATAATTGAGAGGAGACCTCATCATTGTCTATAAATATCTGAAGGAAGGGGCCAAGATGATGGAGCCAGGCTCTTCTCAGTGGTGCTGAGCAATAATACAAGAGGCAACGGGCAGAAAATTATGCACAGGAAGTTCCACCTGAACATGATGAAGAATTTTATTGTGCAGAGGACTCCGCACTAGAACAGATTGCCCAGAGAGGTTGTAGAGTCCTCACCAATATTCAGAGTTATTCAGGACTATCTGGATGCAACCCTGTGCCATAAGGTGCAGGATGACCCTATCTGAGCAGGGAAGTTGGACCAAATGTCCCACTGTGGTCTCTTTCAACCACACCTATTCTGTGAATCTGTGATTCTGCGAGATTCTGCAAATGAAATTTAATTGCTCTTTTCACTTTTTTCCTTAGCATTTGGATGTCCTGAATTTTGAGGCTGCATTTAATTCTTGCAATGATACTGTTTTAAATTGTGGTATTGTGCAAAGCTGCTGCACCCTTCCTGACTGCAGTAAGAAGGAAAAACCAAATCAATAGCTTCCCAGCTCCCTCTAAATTAAGGTAAAATTACATAAACCCTCCTTCAGTGTCATAGGAAATGTCAAATGGGAAAGACAAACTGCCGCAAATACAGAAGGGAGCATGAGTTCCTTAATGGTTAATGTCAGTGACTGACATAATTACTAATTACTCATATTAAACTTGAAGACGTGTCACATTAGTTCTTTTGTGATGCAAAGTTTCATTATTAATTAAAAATTTACAAAGCTCATCTATTTTGTGCTAAGGTTTGCGATCAAGGGAGAAAATGGTTCATGCACTAGAGGGTGACAATATCTAATTGTGATCCTTCTACAGCTGATAGACCCAGTTTAATTGCAATAGAGTGATAGTGAAGTTAATATTGTGCTATTGACACTAGCAACTCAAGACATGGTACAAATCCAGATGTCTGCTTTGACCCTGTTGTCTGGTGTATTTAATGGAACTTGTGCCAGGAAGCCTCTCTTTTTAGATAGCTGACCCTTATCCATGGAGGAAAGTTTTAATTTTCCCTTGAAACCTACGCTTGAATATGGTTTTCACATGTAAGTAAAATAAATCTTGTAAAACGATACCAATAAAATAGAATTTAACTTTTTAACTTTACTGATGCACACTACTATAAGCAATTTATATACAAAAGCCCTAGTTCAGACAACTATGTAAAAATATTACCCAGCATTTCTGAAGCCTTAGATCAGCAAATATCCTTATAAACACTGTGAGTGATGTGGGCCCTGTCAGGACTGTTCACGTGATGAGATTTAAAAGCTTCAGAGAACAAGTGTGGTAAATTACAGAAAATCTTTATTTTTCTCAACTCAGTGTCTCTGCACCTATAGATGCATTGAAGTGAGATCCTGTACTGATGGGAAAGAGGAGGATATGAAGTAGTTATGAAGGAGCTGGGAATAAGATCACTGAGAAAAATTAACGGGGAGCTGTGTACAGCACAGTTTGCCAGGCTCTGACGGCTTCTCATCCCGCTGGGGCTGGAGAGAGAAGCAGTGCGAGGAGGCACGTGAGCAGTTTGTAATGAGATTGCAGCCAGAGCTTGTGGGAAAGCAGCAAAGGCTGATCAAGAGCCCTGTGCCCAGAGGCACAAGTAACAGAAAAGGGGAAGAGTACTGTCAGGATATCTTCTCTGCAGAATGAGCTTTCACTACACTAATTCTGGTCTGCCTCCAGAGGGCTGAGCTCAATTTGCCTAGCTTGAACAAATAACACGGCACACTTGTAGGGATTAATTTTATCTATTGCATGCATTGTAATAAAAGCCCCACTGGGCAGTTACATATCAAATTACAAAATGTGTAAGCAGTCTTATTACTTTTTCCGCAACTTTTCTTCTTCTTGTAAAGCTAAAGATTAATTGCTATTTGAACTGCCTTGGGGGATGGGAAAAGAATTAAATGGGAAAAAATTATACACTAAAATCAAACTCATGATATGTCCTTTTTTTAAAAAAAAAGTGTGTATATTGAGAGTTTCAATTGATTTTACTAAAAAAAGAAAACATGAAACCTTGTCACACTTCCTATATACAGGGTATTGTGACAACTCTTTCTATGTGTATCTTCTGTGCCATTATTTACATCTCAAGAGTCATCTTAAACTACTTAAATTTTAGTGTAATTGTTTTAATCACACAATAAAATTTCTTTTTTATTTTTTTTCACCTTGAAATAGCTATTCTTCTTGGGAGATGATGAGTGAGAACCATAATAATTTCTGCTAGTTTTTAGTATGCTGTCTATTTTCTTTATTTTATTTTTTTTTCAGTTCTCACAAACCGATTTTGCCTGCAGTGATTTGCTTGTATTCTCAGGAACTATTTATGACTACTGTACATTTAATTTTCTTCTCCTAAATCTCTGAATTTTTTTTCAATATCTCATTTTTCTCACATTAATGCATTAATGAGAGCTTCAGGGGGTTTTGTTAGTTTGTTTGCTTTTTCCTGTTAAAGTGTGCTTTATTGTTTCACATTGTATGATTCACTCATATTCTTATCTAAAATGTCAGATGCTATTGGTCTTGCTTTGTCACTGCCAGGGATTTTGTTTTACTGAAGGTTTTCCTTCCTGCCTACAGATCAGTAAACATGACTGGAATAGTACTCCTCCAGATTCTAGTTCATTTTCACCTGATTTGAAGGCTAATGCACCAACTATTTTTTACTTTTTTCTTCTGAGTCCACTTCACTCCCTATTTCTTAGAATCATGGGTCTCAAGGAAGATTTCAACGACATTACTAGGTCACTGTTCTATCTTTACAGTTGTTTTTTCTTTATGCTGTAAATAGAATTTCTGTAACTTCTTAAAATTTTTTTTTCTACCCAGTTGTCTATTAGAATTGATATTATTGTTCAAGAAAAAGATTGTACTGGCGTTATTCATCAGGCTGGGAAATACAGTAAAATACTAACTTGTCAACTGTCTTTCAGAAATCCTAAAACTGAGGCTTTTATATCCAAGATGAAATAACTATGAAACTTGTTTCATTTTACAGAAATGTGCATATTTTTCCTTTATCATTATGTAGAATTATTTCAGTGAGCTTTTGGAGATAGAGCTGCAAACCTGTGGTTTGTATTGATCAATATCATTTGGCACTTAGCTTTGCATTTTATCTCAGCCTTTCTCTGGAAGCTTCCCTGGTGGCTTGTACTTGCCTAATTACTTGTGATCAAATTGAATCTACATGTCCCATAAACAGCATTACCTCTCTTCCGCTAGCGCCACTGTACTGAAATTTGGGCTAGTCAAAATATATGGGATTGTCTCTAATTGCCCTTCAGCTATGTCTTACTAGGAGTTACTTCTAGTAAATATTTCCCCACAGCTTCAGTAATTACATGTGCTTGTGGTGTGGGGAAATGTTCATTGGGATCAGCAGAAGCAACTCTAACTTGTGTGTGTTCTTTGAATAGATACTGACTGTGACAAATGGCTTTTGTGTCAAACTGTGCTTCTTGTATGGGTGTTTGCTCTTTGTCCTGTATCCTGGGTGTAGCTTTGCTATTGAATATCAGATGATTTGACAGCTCTTCTTGTTTCCAGATCCTTATGTGTTCTAGTTTGAGTGTTTTGCCATCTCTCTTGGTCCATCAGCCCTCCATCCATTGTGAGACTAGACTTATTTAGTTCACCATGTTCTCCCTGACTCCATGGAAATAATTATACGTTTTGTTTGCTTGTTTATTTCTAGAGGCTATGTAATTTATTCCTTCCTATCTGGTCTTCTTGAAGTAATTTTGGAGCAATGACAGGAGCAGTATTGCTTTTACAGATGGAGCAATTAACAGACATTTGTTTTCACCCAGGCCTGGTTAAACAAACCACCTTTCCATGTTTGAACTATACACCTCTCTAAAGAAAATCTGTCCTCTGTGTCAGGTTAAGTGGAAAATGATGCAACTCACCAACTTAATGTGCCAAGTTGTGTTACAAGTGAATGAGTCCCTGAACTATAGTGGACAGAGCTGGGCTGGGCAGAATGTGAAGTATAGCCTCACACTCAAAAACTTCGGCCGAGCTTCCCAGAAGAGCTAGAAGATTACAAATTCCAGATAAGTGGTAAATTTGGGATGAGTTGTTAGAAAAAGCACAGATTCTGTGTTCTCTCCAGGAATACCTAAAAAGCCCATCAGTCAAAAGATGCCACAGCTTTATTCAAAGTTGTGTTTGGTAGACAAATTATGTCAAAAGGTGTGTAAAGAACATTCTTGAATATCACAGAGTTAATCCAGCCAGGGATTTTAGTGAACTTAAGTCTAAACAGAACAAAGTCTAACCTTTTGCTTTTTAGGACTGTCCCTGAATAATGAAAGAGATTTTCTACCATAAGGCTTGTTAAAATTGGTCTACTAAACTCACTTGCAATGCAGAATTTTTGTATTTTATTTCCAACTCATTAAAGAAACAAAAAAATAGAAAAGTTTCAGTGTCTGAGTCAGTAGTGTGTGATGCTCACTCATTGGAATAGCAAAAAGCTGGACATGTCTGTCTGTCCCGCAGTGAGGGAACAGTTTTCCTGGTGCCATTAAAAATGTATTAAGTAATAAATGCTGTTTAGCATACTAAATGCTGTCTTTTTGTCCTGACAGCAATCCAAGTATCCAGACATGGGCAGACGTTTGATCTTCTCTTGAGTTTATGATTCCTTGTAGATCCGTTCCTAGACAAACCACTCTTCCAGTCTTTTTAGCTTGTGGTGCTAAAGGGTGGCCCCTGGCAGGAAGAACAGGCAGAGGCCACTGGATGCATACGGAATCTCTGCAAAGAAAAATTACCTCAATATTTTCTTTCTCTAAGCCCAGATGCCTTTGGGTAAGTGTGGAAATGGGCCTGAACAGCAAAAGTGTGAGAGGAATTCACCCGAGTACTTCTGATATCAGCAATAAAGCTGGAGAAGGGATAAGTAAGTGATGGACAGCTGATACAAGTGGCAGAAATGACAGATAAGAAATTTCAATGCAAAAATGTCAAATTCTAGATTTAAATCTTACATACATTAAAGTAAAGGATATACCCCTGAATGATCTCTTTGTCCAACCAGAACTCAGTAACACATTTAATATTTTCAGTTATTCAGAATTTCAGTTATTTATACTCTGAAAAGTTCCAGTTTCAGAGCCATTAGCAGAAATTATTTAGTGAAGAATTTTGCATAATGAACATTTACAGCAGTATTTGATATGGAAAGCAAAATTTTGGAATGAGCAAGGACATTTGTAGATAAATTACTCATCCCACTTCTTTATCTCTACCTGGCTATAAACCACTTAGCTGTAACTTGGCGAATTTTTAGTTATTCAGAGACCAATAAAACTTGTACAGAGTGCAAATGCCATTGTAACACAAAACGTGTGAAATAAGTTATCTACAGGCACTTTGAGCATGTGGTTACTGGGTGAAACTGAGGAGTCAGGCTGTAGTCTATCATCCTCATTCTATGTGTTTTTAAAAAGTGCATGTGGAATTTCCATATAAACAAGACAATAGTATTTGTCAACATTTCAAGTTATGAAATGTGACATTAAGGTATATGTACAGACATTTATTTGTCACACACATATGCAAAAATTCTTAATCTTTTTGGTGTTAAATTATTTTCCAAAAAGCTAAGAAACAATACCACTGACTGGCAAACTTCTGAACCACCTTGGAGAGAGATTTTTGAACCATTCACAAGATAGAAGACAAATTAATAGGCTGAATGGCATCTGAAGTTCAAATATACAAGTGGAATGTAAAAGTCTCTTAGAAGGGAAAGTCTCTGCTCTTTCTAGAACTTGGATGGATTTGTGCATATTTCCTGTATCATCTGAGTAGATTTTCCAGGTGCTGGAATTAAGAGCTCATGAGTTATACTGAAAATGCTCCTTCTTGATCTGTAGATGCCAGGGTGTTTCATGCAGTCTGTTGCAGATAAGTTATAAGACACCTTGGGGTGACCTGAGAGATAACCAGTAAGAGTGTATTGTTAGGAGAAGAATGAATATAACTTGTCCATTTTGTATTCTTCTGAAAAATGAGTTAAATTCCTTCTGTGATGGGATGGCCTAAAGGTCAAAGACAAATGTATACCTGTCACAGAAATGACTAGCCTGCAACAAATTACCATTACAGTTTACTTAATTAAAGATTACATCAAATCGTTTAGCTTTGCAAACCAACGTTTGTTCTCGTCTAGTAAAAGACAACTAAAAGACAACATTGAAAACATTTTTTTTTTCTTTTTAAAAACTTCCTGAAACTCATAGCTGCATGAGCATAAAACAAGCAAGAAAACTTTGTGCAGTACAAAAAAAAATCCCAAAACAACAAACCAAAGCTACATGGTCTTCTGTCATTACTGGGTAGCATATGGAAAAAGACAGTACTCAGTATTTAATGGCTTCTCCTAAAAAAGATTTAAAAAATCACGTGCCTGCAATTTTTTTTTTTTCCCTAGTGCTGTGGCATATATGTGATGGCAGGATATTTCTTTCAATTATATTCTAATCCAAAGACACAGACCTATAAATGTTTTTCAAAATAGGGAAGATGTCACTATCAAACTGAAAATCAACAAGGAAGGATGATAACAGGAAAATCCTGATTCTGCTCACGTATAATTCATTTAGATATTTAGTCAAGAAAAGCTCAGGTTGGAACTCCCAGGCTCAGACAGTATTCTTCACAGTGTGTTATTGCATACACTAAATATCAGTTCACTATTTTACACAGGTCTGCAGAACTGTGTGTCACCAGTTTCTTACCTATCATTGAAGAGCTGCGAAGGTACAGACAAGATCAGTGCTAGCTCTTGATCTGCTATAGGATACTGGAAGCTGACACTCTTACACACATTGCAGTGGGTTTTGAACCGATTTAACCAACTCAGATGCCAGACTACTGATGTGAACATTGTCAGAAGAAATAGCTGAAAGCACTAAGGACCTCTCTTTTTTCCTTTTTATTCTTTTTTCTTTTAATTATTTCTCATGTACTACTTGAATTGCTCTCAAGTGTTCTACTGAATGCAAAATGCTAATTGGTTCTAAACCAGGCCTTTTTAAAGACTTATGTTTCCAAGATTAGGATGGGAAGATCAAGATCGTTCTACTATGACAAACTAGGAACCTGAAGAACATACTCTCTTCTGTTTTTCAGAGAATAACACCAAAGGAACTTCCTGAAGTGAAGTGAAAGTGAGATAAATAAAAATGATATCAAATTAAGAGCTAGAAATCAATTACTACTTTTAGATTGTTTCTGCACGTGAATTTTAAAAAATATCTGGTTTCTATTTTCACAGTTTGTATACTTAGAAGTTAACTAGATCAAATTTGTTCTCAGCCTTTAGACTTTACACAAAGTATTTTAGAGAGAGAGTCTTTGTCTCAACATCTTGCCACTTGCTGGTTAACTTAGCTGAGTGTGGAGCTTTCTTTGTGTCTGTCAAACTTGTATATGACTTTCTGAGAAGAAAGCAGAAGAACAGCAGGAAGTATGATTCAGTAATTTGCATCTGATAGCAGTGCCAGTGGTCCTGAGCTGAAAAAGAGTTTTATGCAGATAACATTAAGATTGCTTTTTTTCCAGACCTATGCATAGGTCATATATGCATCTCTTCCCAAGTTCAGGCAGCCTCAATCAGTCTGGCAGAAATAAGCCAGTGAAAGGGATTGTGGTGGTTGAGATGGCAGAGCAATGATGGGAGAATTCTTGTCAAGGGATTGTAGTGTTCTAACTGAGCTATCATTAGAACAGCATATAATCCTGTGGCCTGGCTTACAGTTTTTCTTGGAATGCACACCCGTTTTTGTGCTTTGCCTTCAAAGGCAAGACTAAATGATAGTCTACATCACAGGCAGCAAGAATCATCTGTTTTTTCTTTGCTGTATGAAGCACTAAGACAGAAGCTTAGGGGTAGCAGAAGAGGAGTATATCTCTCACTGCTGTTCTGCCTCCTGTTTCATCTTTTCCTCAGTTTCCCTTATATACTCTTTTTGCTTTTGTTTAAAAGCAGTGGATTAAAGGAAGGCATTGCAAACATCTTCCCTCTCACTTCCCCTTATGATTTTGGCCATCTATCTCAGCTGCTTGTTAGGCTTCAGGCACTGTGAAATTGGTATCCTCTAAAAGGTGTAGTAAGGTAGTGTAGTTCTTCTTTCATCTTTCTTCCAGACACCTGCTTTTATTTTGGTCTAATGGAGAAAAGGTGTTTTTCCTGTAAGCTTGTAATTTGTTGTTTATTAGTCAACTTCTAATGCACAGCTTGGAAGGCTTTCAGAAAGTTGATATAAGTACTCTATAACACAGCATCCACAATGTCCTTGTTGTTCTGGTGAGTGCTCCATTAATCAGTTATAATGGGCTGGTGACCCCAAGCTGATAAAACTTTGACCCTTGCGTCTCAGAGAAGACGAGCTTTAAGGCAGGCACATGCACCTGTCACCATCTATTTTCACATAAGAAGGGAAATGCCCCCATGTCATTATTATTATTTTTTCTTCAGTTATACAGTTGAGGCCTCTGCTGGGGTGATAAACCACAGAACAGCAGAAAACTGAGATTCAGAAAATAACCAGGCAACATCAAGGGAGAATAATAAAAAAAATACAAGGAAGAATAAGGGGAATGAAGGACAGAAGGAAGGAAAGAAAGAAAATAAGCAAGAGAGGAAGAAAGGAAAGGTTTCGGGAAGGTTTCGGGAAGTTTTCGGGACGGGAAGCTTTCGGGAAGGTTCCGGGAAGGTTCCGGGAAGGTTCCGGGNCTATTTTGCAGATTAGGAACTGAGAACCAGCCACCAAAGTCAGGCTTCTGGAATTACAGGTTAACAGCTACAGTACAAAAGCACCCGAGAAGGACTGCTCTATTTTGAACCCTGAGGACAATTGAAGACTATTTCAAACCTGTATTTAGAAAGGTATCATATACCTCAGAAGTAGTCCAAGAGCCAGCAACACCCATCATTCACTGGAGGCAATTTTTAGTGTTGCCTCTAGGAAGATGTAGTCTTTTTTCTCTGTTCCAGTAGCTCCTGGGAAGACAAGGTAAAGAGAAGAGAACTGTTTTCTGTCTCTGTTTGTTTCATCCAGTTTTTTGACACTCTAGGAACTGTAAAATCAATTCAAATGGACTGATTTTCTTCACACAAGTGAAGAAAGCTACAAAAAGCCTTTGAGATACCACTGTAAGCCTTCTGTGGTTCAAGCGTCTCAAGTTTCGCTTGTGTCTTAAAGGGCTTTAGCTGTTTTACTGTATGTATCTCTTCTTCCTCCAGCTGATATTTTGGTGGGCCAGGAATTTTGTCTACTGAGAATGTAATGGAGGTGGATTACACTATGAATATTCTACTGAAAACGATTTCACAGAAATGTTGGCTTTAACTAGAAATGATGTTAGAGTGACTTATTTTACTGTACTTGCATTTAGTGGTCCTTTTTAATAACAGAGTCCCTCCAACTTATTTTCTTACTACCACAGGTTTTTTTAATGGTGGAGATAATACTTTTTTTTTTGTTAGCACCAGCTAAATAACAAGTAACATTTATCTATTCTCTCTCTTTTCTCGTTTTTCCTTTGTTTCGCCTCTTGCTTCTAATTTTTGTTCCTTTTCCTTTATTGTCTTCTTAGACGAAGTCCTTCTTTTCATCCTATCGGAGCAGCTGGTTTATATTCTTAAAATATTCCTTCTTTTATATTTCTATCTCTCTTCTTATCCTTCTATACAGACTACTTGCTCTCTTGCTGTGCAATTTGTCACAAAATGCTGGCAGTGAGAGAAGGGGAAAAAATCAAGTGGACATCTCCCTTTTAATTCTTCCAATTACTCAGGCAAGATTCAGAAACCATGTATTTTAAGGCCAGATTTACCTTTGCTTTTTGAGGTAGAAAGAAATTGTATATATGTATGGGAATACATTAAGTATGGGAATGAAGTATAAATTAGTTAACAGATAGGAATATTAATGATTTGTTGACTTCAACTCAGAGACCAGACCAAAATGCAGTTTTGGCATTTCCAAATCTATGGTATGGAGCAGTTTCAAAGATCATTTCTTCTCCCAAGAAAGATTAACAGTTCAAGGCACTGTATTAGTGGGCAGGCAGCCTCATTCGTTGGCTTTTGTGTCTTGAGACCTTTTGTTAAGCAAGCCACATATGCAAGTCAGAAGGCCATTGCCTAAAAAGTAAAGATGAGAAGCTCACTTGTAGCTTTGACTTCTTCAGGCAAAACATTTTCTAACAGAATTTGACTCCCAGGGACACAGCAATGAAACATTTGGCTTTCAAAATATTAGGGGAGTAAATGCTACTTTGCTGACAAGGCACTGAAACAGTTAATTCGGTTTGGCTTTTGGTCTAGAAATTCAGACTACATTACTGGGATTGATATGTGTTTGTTCCAAGAGCTATATTCTACTTTTTGTCACTTAAATCTTTTTAAGGACTTGTAGGACTTGCCAATTATAGGGAACCAAGAAACTTATCAGATTTTTTCTTTCCCTTATCCTTCTTAAGGTTGAAAACAGCAAAGCTAAAATTTCAGTATCGATTCAAACACTGAATTTGGAGGCATGTAACTTGGGAATTTGGTAGGTCTCTGAATTACAAAATTATCTTAGTGAAATTAATATGCTTGTTTCTGATGGATTTGCTCATTGAATTCAGAAAAAATATTAATGCTTGAAATAACTGAATTCATGATTAAATAAAGGCTGATTTCACTAACTAATGCTATTGAGCAAAGACTGTAGGAAATTAGGTTGGCCTTACATTGACCTCTTATTAAAATTGTAGGGAAGTAACCTTCATCTTATTGTTCATTTGATTTCTAACTAATGAGATTGGCCTTGGAGCTGGAACTGCCCTTTTGAGCAGTTATATTTTCAAATATAGTTTATGATATCTTTCGTTATTTCTGAAATCTAAAACGATACATCCCCATCATTTACGTTTTTAGAAAATATTTTAGTGTTATCTTCAGCAATAAGCTCATCAGCTACATCAGGAGTAATTCTCACTGACTACAGGCTTTTTTGTCTACCACAGGTTTAACTTTCTATCTTTATACATGAGTTTGAAGTTAGAAGCAGGTGGTACTACAGTTTGAAGGTTTATAGCTAAAAGCTAGAATGTGATAGTGTCTCACTTTCAGAAGTATTATTATTAATTCACCTTGGATATTTCTACTACTGACAGATCTGAAACCCCCTCATTTTCTGTTGTAATCCCACAAACTAGTAAAATGATTGGGGTAGGAAGAGAGGAACATAGGACAGGACAGACAGATTCATCTTGTTTGGGAATCTCTTTGTCAGGATTACCAAGAAACTGCCATTGCAGGAAAAAGATGCCAACCATCGCAGCACAAGAACAATCCACAATCAGTGGGCAGAAAAATCAATAAAAATTGAGAATACCATGGGCTCAGACAAAAAAGAGCACACACAGGTGGAACTGGAGGTAAGAAACATCTCTATGGTTCTATGAGTGGCCCAAGAAAGCAATGTCTTGAGCATCTCCCAGTGCCAAAAATCCAAGGCTCAGCTGGAGCTGAAATAAGCAAAGGAGGTCAACCAGATTGATTTCTGTAAGTAGCAAAAATAAGGCTGAGGAAAAAGTGAGCTTGTGACACTGGAACACGAGCCCTACTGACAAGGAACTTACAGGATACTCAGTGCCAAGAGCTGTCCTCCAGCACCCCGGTCTCTGAGCCTCCTCTCAAGGTCTGTGGGATGAAGGCACTACTCATAGAAAAAGGAGGTCGAAATAGAGAGCACTAAGCTCACTCAGACACACACAGATCCATGGGACCACAGAGGATACACCCAAAGATGATGAAAGAGCTGTCTGGTGTCACTGTGGAAATGTCTTCAAAAGGTAGTGGCAATAGTTTACTTTATACCAGGGAAAGATAACTTCATACTCAAGATGTGCAAGAGGTTCCTGGTAACCACAAGTTTATTAGCCTCTTCTCAAACCCATCCAGGGAGGAACTGAAAAAAATCCTCCCAAAAGCAATTTCCAAACCCAGGAAGACACTGTTAGGAACAACCACTGGTTTTATCAAGGCCGAATCTTGCCTGACCGACTTGATCAGTTACAGAGATGAGATGACTGACTATATTGATATAGAGGAACTGTTGATGTCGTATATCCCTCACAAGGCCTCCAGCATGGTCTGTTTACAGTTGGTAATGTTTTAAGAGGACTATGTCAGACGGATCTCCTCTAAGTAGCATGAAGATCACTCCTGCTCTGGAGAAGCCATGGATAAACAGATGGAAGAAGATGTTCCAAAGATCGTGGGATCTGATGGGGAAAGAGCTACAGCATGACATCAGAGCATGCATAGGGCCCAAGATAGTGCACCGGTCTGGATGGAGCAGCCAGCCCAAAAACTGCAGAGCTGTAGTGTTTTGTGGGATACGGAGCACACGTCTCCTGTAGACTCCGAATATATTATATACCATATATATATGACATATTTGAGGAGAAAATATATTCTAGGCATCACATCTGTAGGTGATTTGAATGGGATGGAAACTGAGGAAGTTTTTGTAGTCTTCCTCAGTTTTGTCTCGCAGTTCACCATATAGGAATGCTCAAGGCAGAGCAAGCAGATTCTTCTTTGCTTCTAACTATATCCTGGTTCTGAAAATCCAAGCATTGAAATCATCAGAGTTACTTTACTCTCTGTACCCAACAGAATGTCTTCAGGGGGAACCCTAAAGGCCTTTGAAATCGTTAAACTTTCATTTAAATTGTGAAAATAAGTAAACTGTTTTAGTTGTAACAGGGTAGGTTTGGCTTTATTATCCAGGTGGATTTCTGCTGTCCTGGTCTAATATATACAGGATTGCTGCAATTTCCTATCCCCAGTGAGAAAGTAATGGGACTGGTTCGAAATAGCAGACCCACGCCTATGAAAAAACCACACAAGGTCAGCCACAAAATTAAGGACAGATGGGCTACAGTACATTTACCAGCGTCCCTGTAAACATGAACTATATGGATGGTGTGAACGTGACCCTTGTCAAACCACAGATATGATTTGAATTCTCAATACAGTTTTCTATGATTCAAAAGTATAATTTGCCCAGCCAAAACAAATCCAAAAACCCCAAACCAAAACAAGTAAACAAACTAACAAAAACTCTTTATAAATTGAGGATGGCTAAATTAAACAGCAAGAAGAGTCAGATTTTATATTTTTGCTCCTGGTTTTTATTTGCCACTCACAACAGATACTGAACTGACAAAAAGAATTCCACTTAACATTTACTAGTCAAATGAATGATCTCTTTAATTTTATAATGTTGTAAAGTATTCCTGGAACATGTCAACAGATGGGAAATGAGAGAGAAAACAGCATAAAGAAAATATATTTTTCCACAAAAGGAAACACAGCTTTACTTCAATATACCTTTTGGAGCAGAATAAATTTATTGCTTTCTTTTCCTCAATCTTTCCTGATACGAATGGCCATGAGACCAACATTTAACAGTCCCAGGACCCTGAGACTAGAGGATAAATCTGGAACAGGGAAGAGCTTTGTAGAGGAATATGAAAAGGTGAGGAAATATTTAGATAAATGAGAGGCTCACAGATGTGGGCTTGCTTAGTCTGAGGAAGAGATGACTCAGAAGAATTTTATGGGGAAATGAAGAATATTGAGCCAGACTCTTCTCAGTGGTGCCCAGTGACAGGATGAGAAGTAATGTGCACAAGCTGAAAAACAGAAAGCCATTTTAGAGTGATCAAACACTCACAGTTTGTCAAGAGAGGTTCTGGAATCTCCATCCCTGGAAATACTTAAACTCAGATAGGACAACCTGGGCAACCTGGTCTTCTAGATCCTCCTCTAGACAGGGAGGACTGGACCAGATGAATTTGAAAGGTGTCTTCCAGTCTTGACCATTCTGTAGCAGAATAACTGTTTTATACTATCACAACTTTTAAACCTGGTTTGCATTGCTGAAACACTTGCTTTGCAGATACATGGCTAAAAATGACATCATAATGAACAATTATAGTTGTAGTTGTTTGGAATTTCTACCCTTGCTCACATGAAGCAGAATCTCAAACAAATTAAGTTTGTAGTTCTAATGGTATTTTTGTAACAGAGGTGTCAATGGAAAAACACCATATGGTAGATCCACTTTTATTTCAGCTTGTACCATTATGTTCTCTGCTCAAAATGCAAGCCCAGTTCAGTAGCAGCTCTTGGTTTGACTCTTCTTGAATTCATCCTGCACAGGTACTCTACAAGTTATTTGTATCTTTACTGATACAATATTAAATATAAGAGAAAATACTAAAAATAAGAGGAAAAATCACATTGATAATTATTTTGTTTGTCAAATAAAAAAATGATCCCCAAACAACTGAAGATGTATAATCAGTTGAACATTTCATATGTGTTCGACTACAATATTTTAATGGAGACAAGTATCAATGCCATTCATCTTCATTATTTCTTTTTTGTTTAGCTTTCTTTTCAGAAATATTTTTTCTGATAAAAGATAACAATTACTCTTTCTGAACTGTTTATTCAAATGAAAGAATATTTGCAACAAAAACTTAGGGAGAAAATAAAGTTTAATCTAGTCTCTGAATCTCAGTGGAACAGGTTTCTCAGAGATCTTCTGGAATCTCCTTTCTTGGAGATATTCAAAAGCCATCTAAACACAGTTCACTTGAGCAGGGGAGTCAGACAAGATGATCTCTAGAGGTGACTTCCAAATTCTAGCATTCCATAAACAGGGAATAAATTGAATGTGATAAATTCCCATCATATTCTATGTTTACAGATCTGTTGGTCACACAGTCTTTGGTTCCAGAGAACATGGTAAAAATTTTTGTGAGATATCATAATTTCTGATAGCAATTACAAGGCCACTAAGCTAAGAAATGTGTACATATATATCATGTATATGTACACACACATATATATACGTCTATATATATGTATATATATACACAGACACACGTGTATATACACACACACATATATATGTATAATGTCTTTATATAGATATTATATAAATGTCTATAAATATGTCAGTCTATAAATATGCCAATTAAAGCCATTATGTTCTTCGGCATGATCTGTAAGACATAACCAGCTCTAACTATCATGGCTGTTGACTATGGATGATTTTTATCACACGTGATTTTCTGTTCACTTGTTTTCTGTCTTTCAGCTTGCCATGTCCTTCTAGATGTGTAGAAATGGAAATTTACTGGGCAGAGGCACTAATTTTTCTGTATGGTACCAGCCCAATGAAATCCAAATGCCTGTTAAGAGCCTCTATTAAAAAAAAAAAAAACCAAAAGCAATCACCCTTTTGCAGTTACAGATGTGGGTTTTCTCTAACATAATTTCAGTAGCCAGAGGAAACTTAACCTGCTGGTCAGTAGAAGGAAAGTGAAGTTGTTAAGAAAAATGTGTTGTGTGTACAAGTCTGGAAAAGTTTACAAGAAGCCACAAATAAAGCAATTTTCTTATACTTTTTTCTTATTTATTTTTCAATAACTTTTAATCTTTTTGTGGTATTTTGCCTTTTTTTTCTGGTTAAGACTCCTAGGGTTTTTTGATTGACACATTAACAGTGTTAAGATATATTACCGTCTGTCTGGCAACTGTAAAACTTTTCTTCTGTCTGTGTCATCATAAAGAAAATAGATGCTTCCTTCTTTTTAAGAAACCCTAAAATGTACAAGGGTCTATAATGTATTAAATCCGAACAAAGGTAGTTTGGTCTATAGACTCTCATATGACTAAGCTCTTAAAATCTGGAGAATAGGAATTTCATCTGTAAAAGAAATCTATCTTTTTAACAAATGCTGTCCCAAGTCAGAAATGCAATGATGCCTCTAAGTACATTGGTGCAAAAGTTTGAAGATAATCATGTGCTTTAGGCTTATTCTGAGCTAGGAATAAGGAAACACTTTGAGTGAAAGTTCTGAGTCTCTGAATTACATAAGCTAAAGTGTGGTGGAAAAAATGTGACCTTTCATAGAATCTTAGACTATCCTGAGCTGGAAGGGACCCACAACTGTTGTTGAAGTCCAGCTCCTGACCCTGCACATGACATGCCCAAGAGTCACTCCATGTGCCTGAGAGCATTGTCCAGATGTTTCTTGAATTCTTTCAAGTTAGTGCCATGACCACTTCCTTTGGGAGCCTGTTCCAGTGCTCAAACACCCTCTGGTGAAGAACTTTTCCCTAATATCTAACCTAAACCTCTCCAGACAGAGATTTACGGCATTTCCTTATGTCCTGTCACAGTCACCACAGAGAAGGGATCAGTGCCTGCCACTCCTCTTCCCCTCACAAAGAAGTTGTAACTGCAATGAGGTCTCCCCTCAGCCTCCTCTTCTCCAGGCTGAACCTCAAGTGACCTCAGCTGCTCTTCATATGGCTTCCCATCTAGACCCTTTGACATTTTCCTGTCTCTCCTTCGGACATTCTCTAACAGCTCAATGTCTTCCTTATACCATGGCACCCAGAACTGCCCCCAGCACTCGAGGTGAGGCCGCCCCAGTGCAGAGCAGAGCGGGACAATCCCCTCCCTTGCTGGCTGGTGATGCTGTGCCTGATGCACCCCACGACAAGGGGTGCATCAGTTAGGACAGAATTAGAGCAATAGCCCAGAGGAAACACAATGTGTTGAGTTTTTCATCGTCTGCTTTTGGATCTCAGAGCAGTCCAGTTGTTTAATCTTCGACTATTGCAGGATGACCACTGGACATCAAAGTAAAAATGATTAAGAATTATGCCCCACAATAAGGCAAGGAAGAATTTGACACCAAGACATAGATTTTGTTTACAGTGAATGACAACCTGTATAATCTACATTGTCCTGCAGTTCCAATTCTCTGAAATGGCAACAGCACTTCCCTATTTCTCATGGAAGAATTATTAATAAAGATAGAAGCAATTAATTTAAGCTAATTCAAATAACATTGATGAATGTCTGTATTGCTTTGAAGATATTGTTAACATTAAGATGAATAAAAGGATCTGATTTAGTACTGTTTACTTAAAAACAGGTGACAAAGGTACTTCGGAAAGATTTCCAAAACCAGTACATTTATGAATATAACAATTGTGTAGTTGGATTTTTTTAAAAGGTGTTTGTTTCTGATATTGATAATTTTAAACTTTTCTAGTTCTTATTGACCAAAACTGAATATGAAATTAGTAGTTTTAGTTGTCTTTTTTCATAGAGCTTACTTTCTTAATTACTGTTGGTTTTCTTTTTTTTTGGTATTTCTGCCCTAGTTTGGCAAAACACTTTTTTTTTTCTTTTCTTTTCACACACTCTTAAGGTACAAGGTAAACCTCAATTTTCTGAACTTGTTTATTTAAAAATTTTTAAAATATACTTGTTTGCAATCTTTGTAAAAGATAGCTATACCCTAATAATATATAGATAATATTAATTCATTCCTTGTTAATGAGAATATTGCTGTAATGAAATTCAAATAAAAATTCATTGTGCCTGCAGTTCCTGTTTAAGATATTCTTTTCTTGTGAAGGTTTTGCTTCTTCTTCAGGCCAAGATGGACAAAAGTAATAACAACCGTTCCTCCGTTTCATTTACCACTAGCAGAATGCCCTTTTCTAAATCTCTACAGGTTTTCGGCTTTTGAGTTATAAGTAAATTTATTGGCTTTTTTATCTATGCAATGCTTTTTCCTTTCTACTTTGTTCCATTTATGCATCATAAATCCTAGATCAGCAGTAAAACACTTTCAGTATTCTAGCAGCATTGTATTTACCATATTGGCCAGATAAGAAGAGTCTTCGGCCAAGATAGAAAAGTGCAGCTGTGCCTCAGTTTAGTGTGGGCACCTCTTTCAATTTAAACTGCTAGTTAGACCTGCTTATAAGTAAACGTTATTTCCACAAGGTTTCCTCTTCTAAATGTGCAAAATGCATATTATCTGTACACTCATATGCCTTAAAACTGCCTAAAGATGTGTTCCTCCTGAATGTTTGGAGAAGATAATTAGCTGAGAAATATTGGCAATGGGAGGAAAAGTGTAGTACACAGTGACAAGAAAATATTGAATTTTTATACTCATTAACTCTAATTGCTAAACAATTATATCTTTATGACATACTGTGCTGAGCAACATAATTCTGTAGCAATAGTTATTAATTATGCAGAGGAATGGATAATAAACTCTTCAATCCAGATGTACTCCAAGTGTGTCACATATCACACACTGGACTGTATTGAAGAACTGGACAAGTGATTACATTTAAGAAAAATTACTTTGTGTGTGTCTGTGTTTCTTGTTTTTATAAGTATTGTGAAGAGTGATACTGCACAACTAAAATTATCTCTATGTATTCATCAAGATTTCTGGTGAAAATGGATTTTGAGACAAATAGCATACTTTTCTAGTCCATGAATGGTAATCATAAGAAAAGAAAAATTAAGAAAAACCAGCAGAAAACTATCAAGACACTACAGCTTCCTACCAACTTTTTTACTTATATAAAATCTGTTAACTGGATTTCACCAATTAAAACAGAATGACTGAGTGTACAGAAAGGTTGCCTCTGCTACTGTACTTTGTTGAGAGCAGTGTTCAAGGTCAGTGAATAGTAAGAAGTCTGCTTTGGGGTAGGATAGCAAATATATTTTAAATCAATATAAAAAATTAATTTTTTAAAAAGATGTTGTATCTTTCAGCACCTCTAACTGCACTACAAATAACAACCATGTAACATGTAGAAGTAACAGAGAATTTTTACCTTATAGTCTATACTTTCCTAAAATACTTTCCTTAAATTACTTTTAAAGCTTTTAAATAAGTTTTAGCAATACCTTTAAAATAACATAATAAGTGATAAGTCCAGTCCTCTATGAAATACTAAAAAAGTATTGATTTTCTGTGGATTATTTCTTAGATTTTTCCCATTGTAATCCAAGATTCAATTTTTCTTTCTTTCTGTTGTTTGCTGTGTTTTGATATTCCACAGCTGGGGATCACAATCCTACAGAGTCTCAGAGTGTAAAACATACTGATTCATAAAGTATCGACTAGAATTAATAATCAGATGAGACCAGATAAGACAATTACTTACACACTTTGAATTTATAGGTTGGGAAAACACTGCTATACTTGTCTTCCGCCTAGGAACTTTGATCATTATCTCTGTGTCTGCTAAGATCAATTCCCCACTGAAGAAATGAAACATTTGTTTTAATTAAGGGTGCAAAATTTGGTTGCTTCAGTGCAAATCTGAATGTTTCAAAGTTTGCTTTTGGATCCCATTTCTGAAGATTTTATGCCTTGATGTACAGAAAGATTGGAAATATTTGGATTTGGATAGGTAAACTTATAATATATAGGATAGAAATACCATCATAATCACTCATGTGAAGGGTATTTATTGGCATAATATAATAGATAATGGTTCTGCTACAAATTTTAAATCAGGAAGTGGCCATTGTCTTTTTGAAGGGAAAATAAACTGATAGGTAAGGATGTTGAGGTCATAAGTTTACATTGCTGAAACCAAACTTTAATGGTCAAAGTTTTAAAGAGTTTTTTAGGAAAACAGAGTTTAGGTGACTTCTCCTTTTTACTTATTGACCATCACTGGAAAGTAGGCATCAGTGTGTTGAATGAGATTTTTTCAAGTCTCCTTTATCTCTGTGAAACTAAATCACGTTCAAATTCCTGGCTATGTATCTGTATCACTCAGCTGTTTTGTTTAGAACCAGAAGTAGACACAGATGTGCACTGCTTTAATGAGATTGCAAGCTGGATCTGCCATGATATTCCGTTTCATCCTTTTATGGTAATTCCTTTATCAAATTGGATAAAATAGATTTAAAGCCGATTATTTGCTTGCATAGCTCCAGAGAAGTAGTTAAAATTATAAATAGAATTTAGAGCTTCATAGTTGGTAGCACCAAATATTGAATAAACAAAATTTGCATTACAAAAAAACAAGTCATACATCTGGTGCAGCTAAAGAATCAGAAGAGGATAGAGGGAAGAGAATCACTGTGTTTCTGAGTCTAAATAGGTGTTTGCTGTACTGGTTCAAAGGGACTTCTCTGTCCTTGCTGACTGGGTCTTTCCCTGCTGTAGAAAATCACTCACTGAAATCCAATGGGCTGTACCATTTTACTTATTCTTTTCCTATGCAGCATATGAAGTCGGTGCACAGATCATTTTAGCAGGGCTCTGCTGGCATCGTTACAGAGGTTATGTCCTACAGAATGCCATCTACTTTGCTTAGCTTATGGTAAGAACCATCTAGTAAAGCTAACATAAATCTGCTCTTACTGTTGTCATACAGCATTTTCTTCGTTATATTTATTCCTATGAGCTGAGCTTGGAAGAGGACACACAGATCATTGTACCTACTTTAGGGAGAAGTCTGCACCACAAAGAATAAAAATCTATTTTTTTGCAGTGCTGAGTGTAGTGTTCCTGTTGTGACTCCATAAATTGTAGAAAAGGAAATGAGCTACACTTAGGAACAGATAGGAACAGAAAACCAAAAGCTGGAATGAGTTGCGAGAGGTCTTTTGGGTTTTACTAAGCAAAATATGAAAAGAATTTTCCATGTTATAAATTGTTGCAATAGAAACAATGTCAGCTGGAGTTTTATGACTGTATATTCATGCTTTCTCATTACAGCAAGCTCCTCCAAAATATCTGAAAATATTTAGGATAGAATTTGTGCAAGTACTCTAGATGTGAGTTTGCCTTTAAACTGGAAGCACCTTTATTTTTATGAAATCTCCCATTTATTTCAACCATAATGTTAAACTAGAGTAATTTCTTCTGTATTAGACCTTGAGGAAAAAAAGAAGAGGACAGAGTGAATGACACTGTGACTTCATTCAGGTTTTATGAAATAGAGCAAGTTCTGCAGTCTTGTATTGGAGAGGATTATGTTCTGAATGAGAATATATCAAATCCTTATGAATCCTGAAAGAGGTAAAAAAAAAAATCCAGTATTCTATCTGCAATATTGACCATGAAATATAATTTTCAGCAATGATTGTGTCATTTTGTTGTCTTTGGTTGCTCATTTTGGTTCTAACCATAGCAGTTGTATGGAACTGTGCAGTTTTTCATGAAGTAGTAGAAGAAAATTTTGAGGAAAGTGTGTGTGGATTAACTTCTTTGTCACATAATATTGTTCTTAACTCTGAGAATAACACCTCTGTGCTATTTTCCAGCACAATTAGTCAGCTTTTTGTGTGTCTCACATTTCCAAAAGAAATGGCAAGGTGAGTAAAAAATCTTTCCCTATTTTCCAAGACTAAAAGGCAGGTCCTCAACCCTTTTCCTTGTTCTCAGGATTCTCCTCTCCTGTCAGTCTATGAAGGGAAGGAGGAGTCGCACCTTTCATTGACTTATGACAAGGAAAAGGAAAACGGGAAGGTGAACCACAGTAATTAAGATAAATACCTTAGCTCTGATGTTAAGGAAGTGTTTTCAGTTAGGAGTAGGTGGCACATGACCTGTCTCTTAGCTGTTTGGCTTCTTTCTCTCTTGTGTGCACTTGCTTTACCAAAGAGCTTTACTGGTTTATTTTATTCTCTAAAGGAGTAAAGGGAGGTAAAATTTAAGTAGCAAATAAGACACAGATATGTAAACTACGGTGCAGGTAAAACCAACTGTGAAAGATGAAGTTCTAGGACAATTTGTAGAATAAAAGTCTCAGGCTATAGTGTGATACACTTGTTTTTCCCCATTATAGTATCTGATATAGATATTATTTTCTCAACTTCACAAAAAATTTTGTAGAGAAAAGCACAAGTATATACTGTTAAGCAAGTCTGCTTGCCATTAGTATTTCTGTGCTTTGTTTCTCTTCTTTCCCAGTTTTGTGCTTTTCTCTTCCTCCTGCAGTTACTACCACCATGTTGCGTGACTTACATTAAGGGTGCTACTTATTTCTAGAGTGAGTTCCATGTAAGCTGATGCACAGTTCTGGGAAAGACTAATATACTTCAGTAAAAATAATCTTAAGAACATAGAGGTAGGTATATTGTCTTGGCATAAATTTTCTCTATTTAAAGATGAATGATGGGTTTTTTTTAAGGAATAGAGCAAATAACATACATTGCAGATGCTAAGGAGAGACTGCTATTATGTATAAATGTTGCAGAATTGAAACAATTTAAATACCAAAAATCCCTTGAATTAGAGAGCAGTTGCCCTTCCATGGCAGTGGCTACAGAAGTTGAAGTGATGAGAACCTTGAACCTAAGTTTTGACACAGACCAGTTTGTAGAGACTGGTTTGAAAAAAAGGAAAGAAACTCTCAACAAGGCATGTGAGGACTCCATAAACAGTGAGCTTTCACAGTGGTCTGTTAATGCAGCCTCTGGTTACAATTTCAGTCAATTTATGTAGAGATCAGGATGGATGCATTGCTCCTGCTGGTTGATATTTTATGTTGATGGATCTGTCAGTTAAAATACACAGCCCACAAAGTCCAAGCAAATCTTTCAGCTGTCATCAATGAGCTTTTTACAAGATCCAGACAGAGTTTTTCTTACTTGCAATTTATTGTAGTGCCTACCTGTCTATATTTATTGGTGAGATAATCTGGCTAAGAGCAGAGGTTGATGATCAGTTTGCTAAAATGGTTATACTTCAGCTTGATTGTTGCTTTGATTTTGATGGCCCTGAAGACAGCTTGATCAGCCAATGAGGTGTTATGTTGGGAAAACAAAATTTAAATATAGTACTATGAAATGTTGTATGTTTATTTATGTAAACTGTTATTTTCCAATTCATCGATTTTTGAAGCTACTCAGAAACCAAGATAAATGGAGTAAGCCTCAAAAGAAATTTTTTAATAGACTGCTTGTGGCCAAAGTCATGAAGATATTTCAAGGTTACCACCCCAAAAGACATTTTTTAGTAGACTGCTTGTGGCCAAAGTTGTGGATATATTTCTAGCTTACCCTATTATTTACAACATTAGGTGTATTTTACAACTGGCTGATCACATATAGAAGAAAAATAATAAAGTATGAAATATGAAAGACATATTTTGCTGCATTGAAATGTTCTTAGAACAGCTTTTACTTGACTTAACATAAGTTGTTCTTGTTAGGGTTATCACTTGCTTGTTGACATTTAGAATAAAACATCCTTCAAAAGTAGCTCAGTAGAGCTGTCTGCTTGTTTGTATTCTAGACAGTGGCAAACTGGCACCTACCAACAAATTCTAGCCATAAGGCTGCATGTTCTGTAACCCTGCTAGTACCCCACTAACGCATTTCATGTTCTAGGATAAAAATCACATCCCCATCACAGGCAGTGTTGGGGTGGATCAGGTGGAGGAGCCTAAATAGTGCTATTCTCAGCTGCTGTCAGGCATCATGGGAGCTGTCAGCCTAACAAAGACCTCTCCACAAGCATGAGTGAGCCCACGGGTAGAGTGGCAGGAGGAGGCACCCCCAATAACCCAGCCAAGGGAATGAGCTTCTGTCTCAGAGTCCCTAGGCTCTTCCAGGGCTGCTCCAGACCCATGTCAAGGGGACACTTATTCCAGGTCAGTCACCAGCGGTAACACTTTCAGGTGACATCCAGAGTGTCACTGGCAGGGTCGGGGGTAGGATCATGCTGTGAGATACAGGGGAAGAGCATTTCAGAATTGCAGAAGGCTGACTATAGGACAGTTTTGAGAAGAATCAAAGCAGGGAACAGAGAGGTTTCTATATTGTCTGTGGAGGAAGAAACATGAGAAAACAGAAAGGGGAAAGGGTTAAAATGATCAGGCTCTGTGCAGACAGTATTTGCCAGTGTTTATATCTATACAATATGAGTGTATATGTTCACTTATACAGATCTCCATCCTCCTCAACAAGAGAGAGGAGTAGTATGAGGCCAATGGTGCTGTTTGTCTTCATGTATTACATGTGTCAGCTTGTGCTGAATTGTCTGGTCAGCAATGTATACACGTGCATATGTGGTATAAACAGGTATTTGTGTGCGTGTGTCCACTGGTAAATGTGTGGTCAGGCTTGCTACTAGCTGGACCTGTGGTCAGGGTTGTGGCAGCCTCATCTCTCCCTGTTGGGCTGCTGGATTTGGCCTCCTCCTGCTGCTGTCTTCTGATATCACTGAAGACAACAGCTTAGACAAAACTGAAGATTAAGCAAGTTTTCCCTTTGCCAAATAGCATGCTTCTGTTTCTGAAGTGTAAAAAGCTGACTTCTATCTCAAATAGTAGGAAATAACTTGATGAAACTCTATACTCAAAGAAACCTCTGTTTTATGCATCTGGGACAGATTTCATATCAAGTGTTATAGATAAGAGTTTTCCCAGTATTCATACTGTAAAAATGTTTAATAATTGTGAGAGTCGTTGTGCTTCACTGTGACGCCCCATTTACCTCCCAAATTTTGTTTTAAGTAATTTTAATAATAGTTAATTTTAGGTACAAAAAGTTGCCTCTTCCACTGTTTCACCAATAGCAATAACCCCACTATAGGAAGGATAGAAATATTTTTCTATTTGCCGTATATGTTCCAAAGCCCTCAGACTGCTATTACAAGTGAAAGACTCAGTGATTCAGCACCAGGTTCCAGGCAGCTGAGTCTCTGAAAACCACATACTGGTTCAGAATTTAATGCTTTAATTTTCAATTCTTTTTTTACACACCTTTTCTGACCACATTATGCTGTGGTTTAACCACAGTGTGCCCCACATGCTCAGTGGAATGGGGGAGAGTATCAGAAGGGTAAAAGTCCAAAACACCCATGGCTGGCATAAAGGCAGTTTAACAGGTAAAGCAAAAACTGAAACACAAAGAAAATAAATCTAAGGATTAATTTCACTGTTTCCCAGGAGCAGGCAGGTGCATTACACCAAATGATTGCTTGGGAAGACAAACATTGTTTTCACTCCAAACATACCCCCTTCCACCTTCTTTCTTCAGGTTCCTATGCGAAGAATGACACCACGTGGTACAAGATAACCTTCAGGCCAGTTGAGGTCAGCTGTCCTTCCTCTGCCACCTCTCAACTCCTTGTTGGTTCAGTGGGGTGAAGAGTAGCAAAGTCCTTGGCTCTGTGTAATCAATCCCTGTGATATCCGCCCTGTTTTCCAGCACAAATGCAGGACACAGCCCCATAATAGCCACTATGAGGAAAACTAACTCTAACCCAGCTGAAGCCAGCGCATCAGTCTAGATCTGTTTTTGCCAATTATCAGATGTTTCCTTAAAAGTTTGCCCTGAAACCAAGGTTTTGTTGTAAGAGCAGTGGCCTTTAATAAAGCAAGATCTATATACACTTTGATTTTAGCATAAAGTTATTTTCAGGCAAGTTAACATTGTATTAAACTGGCAGAAATGTCTATTTGTTAGCTCAAAATATCAAGTAAGGGTTCATATTTATTTTTAATTGATTTTTTGAAAACTCTACTCAGATAATCATTCAGAAGAAATGATGGAATATCTTTGACATTTTCTCTGAGAGGAAAAATGGGGGAGAAGCCATTTCACATTCAGCTTGCTGTCAGTGCTGCTCTTCTTTCTTCATCCAAACCTGCCACAACAACCTACTCATCCAAATATACATTTGGAGCATCATGTTTGCACAGACTCGTTTACAGACTGGTAAATAAATATCTGGTAAACCAGTTAAATTAAAAAACATTAAGTAACTGACCAGCTTAAATGCTAAAAATGCTAATAGAATTAATTGTTTTCCCCAATTATTGTAAGGTGTCTGTACTTTAAAATATTAGGAAAGGCAAATCAAACAAACAAATCAATATATCTTTCTAGCTATTTCTAAGAATAACCCTTTACTAATCCAGGAATACAAGCAGAAACCTTGGAAAGCTACTTCCATTTTGTGCATGTTTGACAGTAAAAGCTTAAAATTGAAGTTTATAATCTAAAAGGCAGGAAAGCAAACAAAAAGTGTTATCTTTTTCTGCCCAGAAATAAGTGCAGTGGTCTCCAGTGAAGTAGAACTTGATGTGAAAAATCCAGGAAGAAGAGAGAATCATATGTATCTGCATTTGGTTTTATCAGATCGGGTGGTGTGCAACACAATTCATTGAATAATTCTGTGGCTGTTGGCCACAGGAGGGAAAAGAACAAAAGAAAGAGTTAATTTTTAAATTTTATTTTATTCAGAATTACAAAAATTCTGAAATCTTTGAGCACAGGCTTAGCTGAGAATATTTCCAATTTTAATTTAATGTGTATGTAAATACACTTATTAGCATATACTTGTCTCGCTCGTGAAAGTTTTCATGAAAGAGAATAGAAAAATACAGGTAGGAAAACCTAAAGTATATCAAGGTAAATTTTAGATTAAGTAGGTGCAATAATATTAAATTATGGGTACAGTGTATACCCATTGAGTACAGTTTGTATGCGAGAACTTCTGAAGGTTTATTTGTCCTTCAGTGCCTTAGATTACTTTTTGTTAGGTTTCAGAGTGTGGAGGGTAGTTTTCTTTAGAAAGAATACTCCAGTTGGTACACAACCCATTTGTTTGTGTAATATCATTGCTTTTCTATCTAAGTAACTTTTAGAGGTTTGGGGTTTTTTTCTTCTCTCTCTTTAGTTTGCTTGTCACATGCTGACAGAGGTCTGAGTCAGCCATTGCTTTGGATGATTGATGGGGATCACCCTTTATCATTTCCCACACTTGGGCCTGCCCCAGGTTTAAGGGGTTTTCATCTAAACTAAATAAAACACTTCTTTGTTAGTTAAATAACATTGTTTAAACTTTTTGAATAGAGAAAGCATAAAGTGACGAAAAAGACCTAACAAAACAAATCATAAATAGATGTTTAATTGCCTCTCTCCATCTTTGCATGGTGTCCTTGCAGGTAGTTCTTGCGTTCAGTCTTCATTTTAGTAAAATCGGTTATTCTTTTTTAAGGCTCAAGAACCTCTGTACTCTACTATGGTCCTTCCGCAGTATTTTTTTTTTCGTCCTTTGAGGTAGGGCTGTCTGTTCCAGCATGAGCTGTAGCCGCTGGAACTATACTCTTTCTTGCCCACAGGAGGCAGTGGGTTTTGTGATCCTTGTTCCCAGAGCCAGTTGATTTGCTCACCTTACCAACCTTAGGTCTACCCTCTTCATGCCTTTTGGCCTCCCTAGTGATTGAGAGGAAACACAACACAACAAAGAATATGTATATTTTTTAAAGGAAACACTGTTGGTAAGTAAGACATTTACTAAATAAGTGAACTTTCGTTTTAAGATGCTTAATTTTATTTCACATTTATTGCTTCAAGCTCCCCTATTTTTTTGTTGGTGATGCATCTCAGCCTTCTAAGATGAGAACATTTCCCTGACTGGCACTTTGGGCAGAAATTTAAATGCTGAACAGATGCATCTAATTTTTAAGGTACTTGACCAGTAATCTCCCTCTAATTTGGTAGTACTGTTTTTATTGCTGTCTATTCTTAGGTTCCTTTAGCCATCTCCTGACCAGTATCCTGCTTTGTTAACATCCAGGTTTATCCAACATTTCCCATTCTGGTTTGTATCATTTACAACATTGTTCATAATACTTTAGTAATGTCCTGAATTTAGACTAGACCCTTTGTGCCCAAGTTAAACATAATTTCACCAAAGATAGCATGTTTGTTTCATTTGGTTTAGGCAATCTCATGATTTTTTTCTCCCCTTGGGGAATTTTTTTGTTTCCATTTCCATGAGGATGGAATGTGGAAAAGGAGAGAGGAAAAAGAGACACGAAGGGATCTAAATGAAACAATATCACAAAAGAGTATTTCCTGTAAGAAAACACTTAACTTCGACATGATAAACAATGAGTTTCAGTAGAAGATCTAAGCAAATGGTTCTTCCATTATAATAAAGGAAAATGAAAATTACAAATTCAGTGCTTCAATGATTTTTCTCTAGATCATCCAGATTCAAACACAGATTTGGGTCTTATATTTATGTATAAGACATCAGGATGTTGGGGTTTTTGCTATATTTGAATTTCTGCTACTTTGACTAATTATGATGGAGCAAAAGTCATACAACTCTGTAAATAACGAGTGACAAAATGTAATTTTTTAGATAGTCATATATACTTGCTTTATATAAAAGTATTCCCAAGATCCAGTTAAATTATGTTAAATTATTCATTGTAATTATGTTTCATTTCAGGACCTACAATTACAGGAGCTAATACTGATTAAGTTTCATTTATACAATTTAGAAAAGATCTCAGCAGTTGTGATATAACCATGCAACCTCTCTACATGACGTTCCAGTGCAAAGAACAAATGTTAATCCTCAGAGATACAAAACTGCTCAGCAGTGGCTGCAGGTATTGATTGCTTATAATTGCAAACCACATATGGAGTCTTATGCTGTGACAAGTAAATCTTCAAATTCCCTCTGTAACATTAAAATAACTCTAACAAGAAACTAGCTTTTTTTCTTTNGCAAGGATGTCCCTAATTTCTGTTTTCAAAACCGTTTTCTGCCTAGAAGTCTGAAGTTTATCTGTAATGAGACCTTTCTTCCTCAGTTTTTCAAAAAGAAAAGTAATAAAATTAGTTATGGGCACCATCTGAAATTATCTGTGGAGCAGCATCCATTTTTACCTAAGGAAATCAGTGAGACTGGAACGTGAGTAATCTGGTATGCAGAAAGAAGCTGAGGACTGCAGGCAGATCGGTGTATTGCAAACAGCACGCTATTGTAACCACATTCCACTACATTTTAAATGTGATTAAGGTAATAATTAGCTGTACCACTACTCTGCATTTCATTTGAGAGCAACAATAATACAGCTGTGGATCTTGAACAAAATTTGACTACAGTAGCTTCAATCTATTCAAAGACAGCCAGAAATGCAGTGCTGCTGCTAAAGATAATTATAATAATGTAACTTCTTTTCCAGGAGCTCTTTTCTCAATAAAATGTAACACATGGATTACAATATCCTATTATAGTTAAATGGCTGAAATGAATTAATAGGCTTGAAATATGTGGAAAAGTTGAGGAAAGAATAAAATAAGTAAAATATGGGCTGTGGGGAAATTACCTGAACTACGCATGATATTCCTACATATCTTATAAATAATGGGGTGTAGCAAGGGAATAGAATGGAGCTACCATGGCCTCCTCAGCTATCTTGTGTCTCCTCTAACCACTTTCATCAAACAGCTATGGCCATCACGTGTAGCTGAAGGAAAATCTGCTGCCTCAACATAACTTGCCAGGTGTCTTGCCCTATGCTCTTACATCAGCGCCAAAACAAAGGTGATTACAGCTTCTGTACTATGAGACTTGTAATTTATTGATACATTGATGTCTATGGCTCTTCAGCTGCGTGACTCAAAGCATTGGATCTTTCAAATTGGTCTAGTAATTTTCGGGGGGCAACTTTTTACTGGCAGGACTTATGCTCTGCAGCTGACATAAACCCAGTATTAATTCAGTTATGTGTTTTAAATTAGAAGTATTAATAAGACCAGGGAATAGATGTTAAATGGCATTAAGTGGGTGTCATTCCTGTTTTTGCATAGGAGTCTGGAGATCTGATAAAATCAGCAATTGTTAGGATTACCAAACTTAGCCTGAGTGTTCATGTAGTTTAAAAAATTCACCTGAAGAGCTGAAGTTATAACTGAGGCACCTTCTATCCATAGAAAAAAGTATAAAAAACTAGGAAAAGTGCTGGATTTGCTGGAGCTAATGGAAAACTTTTCTCCTGCTGGAACAGTTGGGGAACGTGACAGAGGCCAGGGGCATGGTGGCACTTCCTACTTAGAGAGTTTCCTGCTTAGGATGGAACCCTAAGCGGTCTGATCTGACTCCACAGCCAGACTCTGCTATGGACAAGAGATTGAACTGGCCTGTAGAGTTCCTTGGTTCTCGAACTCAGCGTTGAAAGGCAGCTTGTGTCTAGATGTGTCCAAGCACTGCTAACTAAGAGGCCAGTGGGGGTGAAGACAGTCCCTCAGAAGCATTAGCTTGGCTGTAGGGAAAACTGGTTTACACCTTTCTGCTTGATTACTGACTTCCATAAACTACTCTTTGCAGGGCTGTTACATTCTTTTCAGCTTACTTATTTGAAGACATCCGCTATGGACCAGAAGAAATGCCACTTTTTTCGGCTGTTTTAGTTCTTTCTCCTCAGTTTTCGTGTTGGTAAAGACATTCTAGCTTTTATTGAGTTTTCCCATACAAATTTTGGAAACCATACATATTGCCATAGTTTCCAGCAGCTTCTAGCACCTTTCTTAGGATCTTTTCTCAAAGTTTTGAGTCCCCAGCCCCTTTCATATTTGATCCACAGTTCCTATTTGACATACATGTAATACGTCTTCTGTTTTGCAGTTTGAAATAGACTGAAATGAGATCTACAGTTTTCGTTACTTCTGCTTTGTGGATTCCCTCATGTTTTTGAATTGTTTTCTCGCTTTCACATGCTGTTGTGTGCTCTCAGTGGGAGCCACTGAAAGCAGAGCTCCTTATAGAAACAGGTTATCTAAGAGAACTCACAGAATTAATGCACTGTTTGGAGGCAGTAGCTGTAGCATATTAGAGGATTTGCATATTGGTCTTACCCTTTATATAAATTTCTAGCAAAGTAATTTTGTAAGGTGAAGTTATTTGAGACTGCCAGAGTTCATGTGCATCTTAAAGTCAGATGGATATACAATTATTTATGAGATAAGTCTGTGCATTTTTTTGTGACAAGAATAAAAGAAATCTTCTAACGAGAAACAAAGGAAGGTTTTTTTTTTTTAATATAAGTTCTTTAATTAAAACTGTTTGATGCAGCTAAAAATGGCAGTGTTCTTTGGTATTCTTTGTTTTGCTTTGAAATTTTTTCTTGGTATTGGTTTCCTTTTGTTTTGGTATTTTTGGTATATTGCTCTACGCATATGATCAGCAATAAAGTCGGAAAATAAAATTTCTAGAAAAAGCTACTAACTACGTTTTCCTTATATTTTCTTCTTCTAGAATGCTACGTTTAAATTGTAAAGAATTTCTAGTGTTGCTGGAGAAGCGTTCAGGTGGCAGAGCTACACATGTGTGATTCCAGGACACAGTTTGTTAGTCTCAATCTGCTTTCGGGATATGATATTAAAACACTTCCTCTGCATTTAAGTTATTGAACATACTAAGGGAAGAGCATTTTAGTTTAGGAATGGTACTCCCCAGTTTTTGTGCCTCCACTGAGACTCTCCCTCACCTTTGCCACACTGTCCCACTGCAGCAGGACGGAGTTGAGATTTGGAGGCACAAAAGGCAAAGGTCACAGCTTGAGATAAGAACAATTTACTGGAAACAGCAGTGTGAGAAGAAAATGAACAGTAACAGCAACAATATTAATAACAGAAGTATACAAGAAAGAAGGTGATTCACATACAAAAATGTGGACCCTGAGACAATGAACAATGGCTTCACCCGCTACCCACCCTATTTTTTCAACTGGAAGCCTCACTGTTCATCTCCAAAGTAAGCGTCACTTCCTCCCACCCCCAGAAACTACATGAAGTGGTATAGAATAATGCAGAATAATGTCTTAGCCATGCCCCCTCAGCAATGCCCCCCTTCCAGCTAATGCAAAAACTTAGCTATATACTGGTCAGAAGCAGGACACAGAAACAGTTATGTGGGATTCTATAACTGTTGTTTTAAAAGATATTTTTCATTTTAGTGTACAATGCTGCAGTAACTTTATGGTAAGACTGTGGAAAGAAACTGTGTAATATTTGATAATTTTATTTTCAATAACTAAAACCAAGTGAAAAATGTAAAAAAAAAAAAAAATACTATTTAATAGTAAACATGGTATTTTTTTTGTTTCTTAGACAACTAGTTCACCCACTGCCTAGAGTTCTGACTATAAGCACTGTATTTAATTCTTGCTTCCCGAAATGAATAAAAAATCCACAATTGCTATCTTGCAGAATTAAGACAGTAAAACTGAAACTTTGTTGACTTCTGACAGAATTCAAATCATGTTTCTACCGGCTCCTTAGCTCCTAACTAACCCTGCTTGAATGGCAAAGCAAAAGTAGTTTGGCCAAATATTTTACTTCATGGTCTCCTTTCTTGTTCTTACCCCTGTTTTGCTCATTCCTGTGATTATATCTCTTAAATAAGTCTACTGTTATTGTCGCACAGAGGTGTAAATAAGAGTAACCTGTCATATCTTTTCAGGGATAGTACTACCTGAGAATTTAACTGATTTGTTAAATCATTCCTGAAAACTCTGTTTTGCTGGCTGTCAGACGTGTTTGGTAGTAGGACTATATAACTCCTCTGCTACTGAATGTAATGTGAGAAAATCAATTTATTCTGTTATAGCTTTGTTTCTGCTACTTTTGATTAACAGCAAAACAACAAACAAGTAAACTATTATTTGACAGCTTCACTGCATTGAAAATAAACATAGCAGAAGTAATTATGGTCCTGATTTCTACCTACCTAGGGACGTGTTCTCTGCTTGTCTGCTATTGAAAATGGTCAACCTCCAGCTCACTTTCCATCTATCCTGCGGAATGGCTCAGTGGGGTCAAACTAGGGAAGAAACAGTCACTACAGGAGTTGCACTATATATTTAAAGAGCTTGGTAAAGGAAGACTTTTAATAGTGAGGATTCAGAGAGCAATCTGCCTTCTGAGCTTTCCAAGAGTTTGCACTCCTGATGTCTAAAAAGCTAAAAACCCTTAAGGCATCACTCCTGCCTAGAGATGTTTGAACCTTGGTGGTGTAGGGACATATGAAGCCTGAATACTCAAAAGGCAGCTCATAAGCACATCTGCAAGTATGCTTAAGTGTGGCAGAGGCACAGTTGCTAAGTTTTTGACAAGCCAGTTCAATATTGGCTGACTTATCTTGTTAGCATGATCAGAAAGTAGAGTTTCATCAGGTAAGGCATAGGCAGTGCATGCTGTGAAAACTAGAAAATGGGTAAAAGACATTGTGGCACAAATTTGTAAGAATGACTGCACATCTTTTTGCCTCTGTTGTTTGTCTCCACATGAAGTTATGAAATCAAGTGACGAGCAGCTTCCATAGCGGTCTGACTGCTCTACTGATTGTTAAATCCTGGTAATTGGAGACATTTGATTATTCCTAAAAGATGAAGTCTATGCCATGCATCGCTCACGACCTTAGTCGAACCGCTTGTGCACTAAACTCAACCTTGGAATGTGTTTTCACTCATAGACCATAAAGCATATCTTATCTGATTCTGAATCTGTTGTTCTTCTTCCCCCCCTCCCACCTTTCTCTTTATTCCATCTTTAAATGGTTTATTTGCATTATATCTTATTTCTGACATGCAGTGCCAGGAAAACAGGAGTCAGACCTGCATTTTGCCCTGTCTACCCTAACCCCAACCTGAAGAGGTATCATCCTCACTTCGAGGTGCATTTTACTTTTGAGAGATGCTGAGAAAGAAGCAAACATGAGGCTTCGTACTACAAGATGCTGCATATGAGCGGAGTATGGGAAAGTACCTCTTTCAAGGCTGTCATAAACCTTTTTTCTGCTGATGTTAAGTGGGAGCAGTAGCTCTCAGTACTTTTGAGAATAAAACACACACACAATAGGTCTGATTTTCAAAAGAAGGACAGGGAGAGAAGACAGGAAAAAGTAATTCACGTTTGGCACAAAGTGCTGCCTTTTACTTGAGCTGAAATTTACTCAGTTTTTACTGCTACATAGAAACCATATTGAAATCTTATTCCATTACCTTTCTAAACCTCAAGAATATTTTTCTTGAAGCTTGTTCCAGTGCTCACATATAAACTCATGCCTTTTTCTGGTTTTGACTTTGAGCTCTAAATTTCTTCTGAAAAATGCAGTTCATGACACGTATCTTACACTGCCAGAGACCCTCAAAATAACCATTCATCTGTTTCTATTGCAATGACCAAGCAATGAATGCGGAAAAAACTCTATGAAACAAAAATGTGATACAACACAGCAATCAATTGTGTGCTTCTATGGTTGCTGAGGACTTTTGCTTTCCTCTGTAAATAATCTATCTTAAGTGCACATGGATTTCCATCAATCTTCCTATTATATGCCGTTTACTGCAGTCATATTTTATGTAACAAAGGATGTATAGCTGGACAAATACCTTATCTTGTTCAATTTCACCCTGATCTTTCACAGAAGAAAATGGAATATTTATTTTATCGAAAGCTTTCTGAAGTTTTGTACTGAAGACAGACTTATTGAATAATACTCTGCATTCATCCTGCTATCATTTTATTTAAAAGAAATACTTAAAGTAGCTATTACAGAAGTTTAAGAAGGCAAAGTACTGTCAGAATGATTTGGGCTTGTATTGATTTTCCTTTGAAAACTCATGTAAGATTCATATTGCCATAGTTCTCTTAATTCAGTTTGTCTGACCTCAGCTGAGGAAATAACTGAGACTTAAACAATCAACAAACATCTATACAATACAAAATGGCAAACTGCTGAACCTCTGTCGCTTTCTTTGCTGTAATTCACAATGTTCTTTTGGCTGCAAAGATTGAGATGGAGGGTAATAGTGCAGCCAAGAAGGCGGCTGTGTTGTTTAGGAGGGACTACAGGTCTTGCTTGTTGAGGTTTTTGGGAAAAAATTAGACTCTTTAAAACAGACACTTATAAAAAAGTAATCCAAAGAAATACCATTAATGAAATGTGTCTTTGAACTTGGAAGTGAATCCAAATTTTTAAAATACCTAATGAAATCAATCTCAAATATTGTAGTGACTAGCAGATATATACACTTATTTTTATGGGAAGCATCATATGAACTTAATGTGAGAAAAAACTTCCAAGTATCTGAAACCCAGAGAACTCATGCTCACTGTTTTCTTGCTCTTTTGTGTGTTAATTTCGATTTTATCTACAGAGATTATTCAAAAGATATGTTATTCTTATTAGGGCATTGCCAGTGTGGGAGTCCTGCTTATGAAAATGTGAGGTCCTGAAAAAAATTTTCAAATTTTTATTTGTTATATGCTCGGATACACAGAATGATTTATACCAACCTTCTTCTGAAGCTGTGGAGTGAGAAATACAATTGAAATTGCTACAGACAATACTCTGGTTGATCCCAGGAACTGGAGGAGCTGAGAAGCCTTCCCTGGCAAGAAAGATGGAAAAAAGGAGATGCTGTAGAAATAATTATATTTTCTGGAGCACAATAAACAGAACATTAATGCTGGCTCTTTTTTAGCAAGCAGCTGTTGGGGTTAGCTAAGAGGGAGTCAAGGCTAGGATACATGAGGCATGAAGAATGAAAACCTATACTAAACAGAAAAGGTTGGAATACTGGAGCCAAAAGCAAAACTGCTGCAAAAGGGCAAGGAACATTTAATAGAGTGTATTAAATGCAATTTTTTTGTCCCCATAGTTTTACAGAAATTGTTCACTTTAGCCAGGTTTATTTTCCTATATATTTCTTTTTCTTCTCTTCAGTTTCATAGCAAATCACACAGGATCAGGCAAGGTCCTTTCGCACATCTTTCGTCTGTGCTCTGGACACTGTTAAATACATTGTCCTTGTAAATGAATTTAATTATTACTTAGGGTGTTCTTTTTCCCTGAAATAACACACTTTCATTGGTGTTTTATTAGTCTTCACCGAACTTAAAAAACTGTCCAGTGTTTATTGGCTTGTAGATCTGTCAACCCAACAGTATTGTTAATGATCTAATTGGAGAGACATTTTGAAATTACCTGTGGCATTTTTTTATGACTTGAAATTTATGATGACCCATGGAGGACATTTAACCTGTGTCACTTTATTACAAGCATAATTTATTCTTTGACCTGTAACTCCTACTTTGCATTATGGAGAGTTACCAAAATATTGTGGACTGAGGGAAAGATCTGAAACTATGCTGAGATGAGAGTGGAAATATTTTCTTCTTCTGGAAAACAAAGGGAAAGTGAAAATTCTTCCACTGCCTGTCTTAGCCATGACTCTTACCCTCTCACCCACCTCTTCTAGAGACAACTTGATTTCGTTCACATTACCTGTTTAATTACATGAAAACTGAAAGATGATTTTTGAGGAATTCTTCACCATTTCAACAGTGTCTTTTGGACTTTTAGGATACTGCCTTGTGAGAAGAAAAAATAACTTCATTTGATTTCAAGATATATGGGAAAATAAAATAATTATTTCCTTCATCCTATATTCACCCGTGATCACATTATCCTACTGGTTATATTCAATAAACTGAGAGGGGAAGGATGAAGAGTTGAATAATTTTATTTGCGATTATTCAAAATTTAGCTATTCATTGGCTCCGTGAAATATAGGATACTTTCATATGAAAAAATAATGACAGATTATCTATTTGTTTGGAGTTTTTTTTGAGATTACAAGTTTATTTCTTCTTCAGGCTAATGGAAAAATCTGTTTTAAGTAAATAGTCATCTAAAAAAAAAAAAAAGATAAATAGTTTGCATGGTTTTCCTTTGAACTTTTCTATCATGTTTAAGGGATAGCAATAAGAAAATTGGAGAAAGCTTAAGCTTTTTATCATTGCTTTCTCCTTCCCAAAACATGAAACTTAATGTGAAAGCTATCCTTTTATGAGGATGAAATCTTGGTGGGAAGAAATGGTTTTCTTTTGGTCATCTTGAGTGAGCCTTATTATATCACCAGCCAGAATTTTCATAAGGTCTACAGGTAAATGACAATACTATATGCTGCCAATTTCCATTTTCAGTATTTCAGACATACAAGACTAAATCTTACTCTTTTTTTTCCCATCATGGCTTCCTCTACCCTAAAATATATTCTCTGATAAGGATAAAAATTCTCTTTTTAATGGATTTTACTGTCCTTGATGTCTTGCAGAGGTAAGGATCTCTTCAAAGGAGTGCTAGCATGTGTGGATTGTCCTGTTTCTTCTCTGAGATAACTGAAAGCCCTGTAGTCAAGATAGTCAGGAGCTCAGCTCAAGACTATGTACCTATGAAAACATTGTTAGTTAGTTAAGGATCAGAACATGTTCACATGGCCTGTGAGTTGTCCAGAACACAAAAAACAAGCTTATACATGGCCAGGATATACTAAAGAATATATTTAACATTCACTTTAGTAGAACAGATAACGTTTTTTGTTTGTCAGCCTTATTTTCTAATGATATAGAGGTTGCTTCTAAAATAAATTTCCAAAGATCGTTTCATTTTCCCTCAGCTGTGAGGTATTTTGAAAGGAAAAAATAGTTTAAATAAAACTGGAAATTGGAATATTTTTAAATGTTAGAAACTGAACTTTTTTAAGAGAAGAAAATGATAGAAATTAACCCGTTCTGCAGCATTGTAAAATTCTGACTAGCTGTAATCAGTATGTCATTTAAAATAAAAAAACACTGTAAGCCTGTAATGCACTGTGACAGATTTTCAGGAAGACATAGTGGTACTGATGTTGTAATCAGGAGCTGACAGTTGAGTTTCATTTAAGCAAATATGTATACACAATAAAAAAGAGAACCATCTTTTTGTGAGCAAAACTGGATGCTAAGATTTGATTTTACTACGATTTCTTTGCTTCTGTAACTCTGTCATAACTTCTGTCAAAAAAAATGTTAGATGCAAGAGGATAAAAAGATATCTTTTCATTGACTGTTATGATCTCTTTGCTTGTCATCTCATTATTGATGTTAAATAAGCTTCAATCAGAAATGTAGGGATATTAATGAAATAAAACCTTATCTATTTAACCTTAAAAAAATATCTTGTCTAAGTAATAAAATATCTAATGTCTAAGTAATAAAAGCTTTTTTGTTATTTTGGTTGACTAAAACCTTTTTTAAACAGTTTGTTCTTCAAATAACCTTTGGAGTAATAAAAATAAATGTGCTTATGAGATAACATGCTATTTAAAGCTTTCCTTAGAGCTGATTGATGTAATGAGAGAAATCCTTTATCCCTGATACTTCATAAGAGTCCTTGTTGTAGTGATGGAGAGTGACTGATAAATCCAATCCTTTCCAGCTGTAAATGAGTCTGACAAACACACCTCAAAAAACAAACAGTAATTTGAATATATTTTTATTTTTAAAAAATATCTTTAATAGATAGTTTCCTCTATGTTCTTGCATTTCTTTCATTTTGTGCACTGCTGGAATACTACTGGTAAGACAAATATCATGTACTAAATTGTAACTGAATTGAATTAAATTTTGTAAGAAGAGTTTGGGTGTGTGTAATTGTTTTCTAAGACTGTAGTATTCCAGATGTGTTGACATGCTGTAGTGTAATTAATTTTCTGATAACCATTTTAACCACTTCCGTTTTGAAGGAGATACAGAAAAAAAGATAAATTTCTTGGGTTTATTACATTTCTTAATATTCTGAGCACAAAATGCCAGAAGTAGAGACAACCATAAGTAGTGGTGTTCACGCTGAAATGCAAAGGGGTCCAGCTGATTATAGAGATGTTCTAATTAAATACATACAGGGAGCACAATCAATTTTCTGATTATCATTTCAGGCACACTACTGATTTCTTGTACACACACACTGATTTTCTTGTACACTTCTCAGTGTTTGGGGTTTGCTTATTCTGGTTCTGCTCTTTGGAGTGGCAGGGGATGTTCTCCCTACCATCAGATTGCAAAAGGACCACTGTTAACATCAGTCCAGAAGGCCTGTGAGCTGAACTCTGCAGGCTGAGCCCAGAAGGGCCAGAACAAATACTCTGAAAGAAAAGAGGAAAGTCCCCTTCGGGGCAGGTGTGCTGCAGAGCACAAAAATAATCATGGCCACCATGGTCCAGTGGGGTTCCTGCAGTACATGAGTTCTCCCCCACCAAAGTGCAGTCACACCGATTAACTAAAACACAAAGCCATGTGTTATTGAGACTAGAGGCTGTTTTGCAGCTCAGCACTGTGTCATTTGGTAAGTCTACATGGTGCTCTGTGAAGCAGAGGCACACTGCAGGGACACGCTAGTGGTTTATAAATCTACATGCTGGGAAGATGAAAACAAGGAGAGGGTGGCAGGGGGTACACAATGATACAGAGGTGGGGCCACACAGTCTGGCCCCTGCAACAAAGCTGTGTGGAAACAGGTTTATCTTGCAAGAAGACAGCAGCTGGGATGCAGGACAACAACACAGAACTTACGCAATAATAGACACTCTCCTATTTAAGCAGGAGGGACCTGCTATAAATCTCACACCCAAAACCTTCTGCAGTTTTGAAAACCAGATGCAGAGAAAGCCAGAAAGGTGTTTCCGTACAATGTGCTGGCCTGTGCTGCACACTAGACACTTCATTAAGAGCCAAATGAGAATGACTCAGGGAAGATAATGTTTCTAAATGGTTAAGCTGATTTCTGAATGTTTAGCTAACCAGTCACATATCCCCAGGTGACACCCCTGTAGATAAATCTGTATTGGTAATCAGAATGCCTAAACATGAAAGCATTTAAAATGAAAATCTAGCAAGAAAGCCAAACAGAAAAAAAAATACATTCCTTTCCAAGGTCTCTGGTTTGCAATTGAAGTGAAACAGACCTCACTGATAGACTGCATCACACATACTGTAGTTCCACTTACCGGACAGCAAAAATTAGAACTGGGTAAAGTACTCCCTATAGTTTATAGTCTTTTTTTCATAAGGTGAATTTTTCTGTATCTGAAAAACACAAATCATACTGAAAAACACTCATCCAGTGAGTGTGTTAGTGCCCACAGAAAGACTTCATTAGTATTCTGGCCTTGTGAGCATTGATGGCTGATGACAGCAATCCCTTAGTGTAAGCTGGTTTATAGAGTTGTATAATATTATTAATGTTAGTAAGGGAACAAGAAGCAGGTGGATATACCATCTGTCATTGCTACCTAAGTGAAAATTTACAGAAAAAACAATTTGAACAGTTTGGTTTAGTACAAAGGAAAGAAACTGTAAATTTGAAAGGAAAAAATGCTAATACGCAACAATTCTTTCTCTGTTGGGTTCTCTTTGTGTTAGTTTGTAAGAGCAAAGATAGAAGAAGTATGATTGATGAACATGAAGGAAGAAAGATGAAAAATATATAAACTCTTTACTCATTATATCAGGATTAAGGGTCCAATCGCAATGTTTTTTCTTGCAGTAACATTAATACCTGCACAAAACAAATTTGGAGATAAAGACTGATTACACACTGAGGAGAATAGGCTTGACACCTGGATATACATACTGACTTTCTATGCCCAGATTTTCTTGCGAAGGAAAGTAAGGAAGGGTCATGGAGCAGAAAATGTGTTGTCTAAAAAGTCTTTAGCTTTGATGTCTTGGGAAACAGAACCATGGGGAGCACTAGAAGGCATAGCTACTGTGTTTTCACAGAGACATACTGACAAAATACTCTAACTTAATTAGTTTTAGCTCTCATTCACCATTATGAGACTTTGAGTCAAATTTTCAATAGATACATATCAACATTATGATATCCATTATGTAAGTTACAGGTCTGGCTCCTCCTATGCAATATGTCACCTGTAAAATCAGTGATAAGTACTTTTTACTCTTAAATACTGATTACTCTTCTCAAAGCTAAATTAAAAATTAAATTTAATTATATTCATGCTTGTTCCATTTCTGCTTTCTTAAAAGCAAGAACCTTTTTTCTTTTGCAACATTCATTAATATTCAATTAAAAAAAAAAAAAAGAAAAGAGTTGGAAGAAAAGAAAATATAATACTACGTCAGTAATGGTAGAATATAGACGCAACATATTCCAGTAAACATTAGAATGGGGGGATTGAATATTATTTAAATCCTTAACATGTTTGGCTTTAAGGAAAAGCTTTCATTTTAGTGTGCTCTCTTTCTTTTTTGACCTGTGATTTTGCACAAGCAGGTTGAGAAATCTTTGAAGATTTTGTGTGTATAATGACCACATAACTGGAGTACTGTTTGAGATTTGGTGGCAGTTGTTAATTGTAACAAATGCATATGCCAGTGAGAAAAAGACAGTAAGGGTACAATTTGTATAGCTAGTCCATGCAGCAAGAATTATAAAACTCAGTTACTGATCATAAATTGTTTGTAACACTGTTCATATAGAAACCCCATGCACTGTATCATTTATGAGATTACCAATTCTTTTAATTCTACCCATGTTCTAACAATACTTTTTATCTAATAATTCAAAATTCAGCCTAACTTCCAGGAGTAGCAATGAATCTTCAGTTGTCTGTTACTATTTATTGGCATTGTCTCCTCTTACCTTTCCTTTTCATCTACCATTTCTGCTCTTCTTGGAGTGAAGATGAAAGCTTATACAGAGGTCAGAGCAAATGATAAAAGAAAATATGTGAGAGACTGGTAGAATTTCTGAGAAACTCCTTTGATGAAGATGCTGGATTCTGCACTGTCAGAGTGCATCTTGGAAGGATTCTCAGACAGCACGCAGAATTCACTGGGCTGCTCTCTTTAGTTAAGATTTTTCTGCTAGTGAAGAGATGTGCAGCTCAAGCTGCCTCAAAGGCACCTGTACTGGTCATTGACTGGCAAGTAAGTGCAGGATGGCATTTGTCTTTCCTACCATTCTTGAGGTCTGGGCATCCTAACAGACTGTTTATTGTGAATTATAAACAAAATCAGGTGCAATTCTGAAATACAGAAATTAATTTTCCAAGAGCTGAGCTTTGAAAAGGTATGAAGAGGCAGTTCTTGTTTCTAAAATTATTACCCTGAATTGTTATAAACATGCAATTGGCTCTTTAAAAAAAATAAATAAAATATGTCAGGTATTACCTAAAATAAGATGGTGTTATAATCTTGTACCAAATTTCTGTGCCACGTAAGTCTTGTACATAAATCTATAGGAAGCAAGGCTTTCAACACTACTCAATATGCAGGTTATCTTACCATTCAAAGTTTGTGTCAAACAGCTTTACTTCCTAGGTTTATCTGCAGTGCAGTCTTAAAAACAAAACAAAATGAAAATCACCAGAAACCTGCTTCCTTTCATCTCTGAACCACAGAGTATCTATTTTCCTAAAAAAATTAATAGTGTTTCCTAGAGTAATATTCCTTCCAATTACTTCCTCTTCTGTAAAAAGACTGTGACACAACCAAAAGAGCTGTTGTACTTATCTTTTCTTATCATGCTAGAGATTTAGATGGTGTAACTGAACAGGGACAATAAAGATGAAAATGAATTCTGGAAATAAATATGTCATATGGAAAACTTTCCCTGCCACCCTCAGGTTTTTAATGGAAACCTGGAAAAGCATACTCTCAATAGTGGATGTGTGTTCAAAAATTATCTTATATCTCCAAAATACAAATTATATTGTCAAAATGACCTATAGGAAAAAGGAGGCTACGAATAGGTGAAAACTATTGAAATGTGGCAAGTGGAAATGATATCTGCAATGTAAGTGTTGGTCTTTCATAGAAAACACAGAGCCTTCTTATAGCACATAGGGTTACCCTTGAAGACGGTCAAGCAGGGAAGAAAAGGAGATCAGCCTTTTATTTTTATTTGTATGACATGTGATGAAACAATAGAAAGAGCTGTGTAGGAAATTTGATTAATTTATAAGGAAAAGGATGTTCTAATTTTGCCTGATTTGAAGCAATTATTAGCTGTGACTTTCTAACATGACGGAATTTTCTGGTGCATATCATGCAGCTTTTATTTTGTCATATGGTTTAAACTGCTAGTGAAGAATAAACTGTTGCTTCATCCCATGAATACAGAAGGAAAATAGAACATTAGTCAGTGGCCATATGAAGTTTAACAGGGAAAGTGCTGGATTATGCAGCTTGGGACCGTCAACCCTGGATGTATGTACAGACTGGGGGAAAAGCAGCTGGAGAGCAGCACCACAGGAAGGAAAAGCACTTGGACAATACTTTCAGGTACGTGGTGTGACTCTTGGGATGTCCTGTGCAGGACCAGGGGCTCTATTTGACTCTTGTGAGTCCCTTTCAACTCAGGTTATTCTGGTTCTATGAGTCTAGAGTCCTGCCTTAAGTTTTAAAAATCATATATAATGTAGAGCAGAAATTTTCTGGTCCTTCAGCAGGGGCCTGTACTGCACTGCAATCACAATGAGCCTCTTAAACAGCCTGCCCCCAGCCTGCCCTATAATCTGTTTTCTGGAAAAACTTGTACTTGGGTGTGTGAACTCACTCATTCTCAGTGTACTTCTGGAGGACGCTTGCACTAAGTCAGTGAATTTTCCATAGGAAAATACGGGTTTAGCAAGAAGATGAGCCGTAGAGCCCTGGTATCTGAGGCTTGTCTGGCACACTGGACAGCCTGCAGAGCAAACTGGCAGTGAGGGAGGGAACTCAGACATATTGCAGCCTCCCAAAAGCTGACCTGCACGAGGCAAGATTATGTGTCTGGCTTTACACATCTGCAGCTCAGGGACAACGGGAGATCTCTGCTGCTCTCCTCCTCATATTTGTCACCTTCAGGTCTGGGCAGACACTCAACTTAAAATTCTAGAAAAATTTAGCGAAAGCTTAGTATTTGAGGTAGTAGATTTAAGCCCTCAAGTAACTGACAGTTGTTTATATTGACCAATTTTCTCCTCTGCTCATAGTGAGGTGGGATTTTTTTATTATTAAACTGGGAAAAATCCAAACCCACCAAAACAAAAATGTTACTGGTAATTATGTTGATTTTGACAGCACCATCTTGGCATTCTAATTATACTGTTATCATTGCATAACAGTAAAAATAGAATTAATTAAATGTTTTGGAAATCACAAGGGATTTGTAGATACTTCATGAATTAAGGAAGAAAAAGAAGAAAATGAGTAGCAATGGCTAAACCAAGAAAATTTGGCTACTTTATTTGCTAGTATTTAGCTACCATTTTGTGCCTTTTGCAGCTCATTAATTGACAGTGATAATAAGATGCAGAGATGATTCTTGTTGGTGTCAACAGTGATAATAGAAACTTATAGCAGAACATGCATATTCATGCATAAGTAAAGTCCTATGTACTTCTTGCACTCTCATCTTTTCCTGGTAAAGGCCATTAAAAAAATCTAATAGAAAATATTTTTTTTTCTTTTTTCTGATAGGACGTGTGAATATTTGTAAGGATGTCTTGAAGGTGTGCAACAACTGCCTGAGAGTTCCTGGGCTAGTAACTGAAAAAATTTGTTAGGAGTTTTCAGTGTCAGCAAGGATTTTCTATTCTTTCATCTAACTTTCCAGTATTTGCAGATGGTTCTTATTCCTGAACAGCTTTCATAGGGTGTTTGTTTTTACTGAGTTTTGTTCACTAGTCTAATGAAGCCTTCATCCTGTTACTTTAACACTTCCATAATGTACTTCCACTTGCAGTTTCATAATGTTTTCTTACAACTGCATAACAGAATTTCTCCTTCTGTGGAGCAAAACAGGCTTTCTGAGAATACACAGCTTAAATATGAACCTTATTAAATCTTCAGTGTTAGATACTGTTATAATCAATAGTATTCAAATGGTTAATTATCTTTTGGAATAATTCTTTTGCTAAAGGGAACTAAGCCTTAGTTTTACTCATTAATTTTCCATTTAAAATAATTTTGATTCAACTCTGTGCTTGAAGTGGATATCCATAATTACGGTGTTGCTGAACCACATTCATTAGAACTGTCTAGATCTGTCAAAAATGTTGACTTTCTTTCACTGAAAATTTACTATCTACTCTACTGCTGAGAGCCTGTAAATTGTGAGTCTGGATTAGGATAACATGGAAGCAAACACATGTAGAAAATGCAAATCTACTAACAGAGGAGACAACCCAGTATTTTTTCTCTTTTAGTATAATTTTCCCTTTTCCAATTAGGAAAATTGCACTAAGGAAATAGACTAAGAATAAAGATGAAGAGAAACAAACATACATGAGCTAAGGAAATATATATATATGCAGTTGTAGATACATTAATATTTTTGGTGATATATAGCATGTGTTATGTTATTAGTATAATAATTACATTAGAGGTGTATTAAATTTACTTTGTATAAACTTAGTTAACCTCCCATCTCCTATACCTTGAAGGCACCTTTCTCATCATATTTTCACATGGACATGTAAGCAAGCATAATTTCAACAAATACAACAAATATCTACTTAAAGCACTTTGACATCTTCTTGTCGTATAAATTTTAGTTGGTTTTGCCAGTGGAATGGCATCATAATATCAAGATATTAAATGGGAAGGACTGCACTTAACAATAAATACTTAGCTTTCAACTTCTGTTATTGATATTATCTGTGTACCAAGTATTTTCAGTTCCGTTCCTTGAGAAGTGCAGGAAAAAATACTGAATGATACTAAAATATTTTTACTTACTCATGACACTGCACTAGTTGAAAAATCATTTACAATTCATAGTTTATATTATATTTTTAGCAAAAACTAACAATTAGGGATATAGTCTGCATCCTGCTCTTTCCTCACCACAAATTCAGCTCATATACCCCAATACCAATGCATAAAGCTATGAACAATAGAGCAACCAGTAGCCTAGTAGTTCATCTGGAAATTTAACTAAATTGAAAAAGTATTTTTTTCCATAAATACTCTAATCACTCATTACATAAAATTATTCAGAATTACTGTGGACATTACAAGCTGTTTTTTACAAGCTCTTAGAGCCTTGAAGATGATGCTTTAAAATTAAAATCTGTCTGAACAATGCCAGACTATTTGAGTTAGCACTTTTATACAAATAGAAAAAAACCCACCATATTTATTTCTTTTTCCTTGCAGTTAGCATAAATTAAGAACCAATCAAGTGACAAAATACTTTCTAGGAGACAATCTTTTCTCTCCATTTATTCACGTCTTTCATTTTCTCTAGGACTGCCCAAGCTAATGTTATAATTTTATTTGTCTGCACCAATACTATAGAAGAGCAATTGCAGAATTTTTTGTTATTCCTTTCTGCCCATTCTATTCACAGGCAATGTCTGTGCTGTGCCTGCAGTTGATAACAGATGAACCATGGAAAGACTTGTACAGCATTGAAGCACCAGTCTATTCCGTTTTAAGACAGAAACAGGAATGTAATACACTGAAGGCAGGCTATTAAGAAGTGATAGTGATTTTGATGAAAATTCCGATATGTGGTCTCTGAAACCTGCTAAAACTGGGGTTATTATCTGTTCTGAAAGCAAAAAAAGTGTGTGAAAATGTCAGTATAGTGCGAAAATCTGAAGAACCATTTTAGCTTGTCTTTTAGTAGGAATATCCATAGGTGCAAAAAGGTTTTCCCAGTGTGAAATAGCTGATTTAATACTTCTTATTTCATACCCTGCTCCAAATTGAACTGAGGAAATAGTACTAACATCATATTTAGAATGCTTCAACATTAGATAAATTTTTGGTCTATAAAATACTGTAGCCCAAATTCTTCCCTGACAAAATATTCTTAAATTTAGTGAAAGTGCTCTTTATTAGCACAGCTGAGATTTACAGGTTAGGAAAACAACCAAAAAGGAGGAAAAGGGCCAGCTCTCCAACTCTTTTTGTGTTGGGGCAGCTCAAAGATGTCCCTTTCCTTCCTAGATTAGAACAAGTGTCTCTATGGAAAAACTAGGGGCAAAATTCTTTCCCCAAAAGAGAAGGGAACAGACTGTCACTTGGGTCCTTGCAGTTTGACCAACAGCAATCTACAGTCTCTGAGAAGCATCACATTAAGAAGAGAAGAGCTGGTGTCAAATGAGCTTTCCTATGGACACCAGGAAATTTGTCCATTAGGAGCAATGTCAAGATTGCCCCATATCTGAAAGTAAAGCTTAAAAGTAATCATTCAGAAGTGATGGTAGCCAACACAGAAAGAAAGCCCCATTGATTCTGAGGTGGAGTACAAGGGCAAAATATATATTTTCTAAGACAGTTTAATTCCATTGTATCTTTAGGTCTTCCATCCAGTTTGCTCTGGCATTTTCAGACAGTTGGTGTCAGTGAATTAGCTGACATATGAGTCAAACTCCCGTACAGATAATAGGCAATCTGACACCCAGGGAAATGAAACTCATTATCTGATTCTGTATCAGAGCTATATGACACAAGAGAATTGTGATTTTCAAAATATTCCCTACTGAAGAAAAATGTACTGCTCAAAATTTCAGTAGCCTATTTGGAATTAATGCTAGCAGTAAAACAACAAAAGAGAAAAAGTCACTTATTTCCTCATTTTTTTTGCAAATGATACACTTTGAAGCATTAACCTACTTCATTAGAATCAGATTTCCTTTTTTAGTTCCATATTTGTGACAGAAACAATAAAACATAAGCTATTTTTCTTCAGCTTGTAAATGTTTGCAATTGCAGATGTTTCACAGATGGCTCCCATTCAGATGCTCTGGGAATACCTATTTACCCAGCTGGTAGGCAGCAATGCAGCAGATAAAGGAGACTTACAGGACTTTGGCAGTTAGTAAGGACACCTGTCTACTTTCATGGTGTTCTTCACGCCTTTTTTTTGTCTCTTCTGGCTGAGGTTTTATATCATGATAGGTTTTTTTGGTAAATGACTGGATATCTCCCCATTTTTTCAATATTTCTTTTGGAGGTGTCTTTTTCTATTCAATTTCCTCTTCTTTCTTTTTCTCTTTTACCCTCTGTTTCATGGTAGTTTGTAGGTTTTTTCCCAATTTTTGGTATTTTGTCGCATATTTTTTTATTGATGATGATCTGTGGGGTGTTCTTCTCTCTAGCTGGGCTTGGAGGGAATTATGTGTGACTTTGGTAACGTTGTGTTGGTGATATTATATCAGTTTTGCTGTATCTTTCATGACTGAGAGGCAATACCAGGAACAGACAAAGAAAGACAAAACAAAAAATAGGAAACATTTTTAATGAGCTCTAATTACATGTGCAATTGATTTCTAGCCTGTCCTGGTTCAAGCCAGGGTTAATTTTTGCAGTGGCCAGGACGGGGTATGACTAGGACACGGAGGTTATTCTATACCACCTCACATCACTATCCAGTGATGGGGGAAGGGCTGTCTTTCAGGGGAGAGAGAGGGAGACAGGACAGAGGAAGAGATCAGGTATTATTCTTTCTGTGTGAATCATGTGCATGTTTCTTGTACCCTTGTTCATTAGAATTGTTTTTGCTACTGTTCATTTTCTTATCTCATTGCTGTTTCCAGTAAATTGTTCTTATCTTGACTTGCAATCTTTACCTTTTGTGCCTCCCATTCTCACCCTCCATCCCGCGGCAGAGAGAGGGTGAGTGAGTGGGGGACAGAATGAGCAGCAGTATGGTTTAAACAGTCTCAGTGGGAAGACTAAACTGGGTAGTAATGTTCCTAAGCCATGACATAACCTTAATGGATTCTGAACATCATGCAGCTGCCTTTGTAGTTTGGATGATTTTAAAAGCTACTGTAATTTGACATGCTGCTTAGTTTACTTACTGCTGGCTTTTTTTACCATTACTATTTAATCTTAAAATCAATAATAGTTAGAAATAGGGATCTGTCATTTTAGTAAAATACGTTTTGGGGTTTATGTATTTTAATGAGGAACTAGTTTGCGCTAAGCATTAACGGTAACAATGTCATTTTAGGACTGTGCAGTTAGTTTTCAACCAATCTCCTTATCAGATTTGTGTTTGACTATCAAAATAGTTATTTTACTCTTTGTCTCCTTCTCATCTCTTCAACAATCAATCCTGTAAGTCAATTTGAGATTAAGAAATTCCATGAGGAAATGTATGAGATAAAAAATAATTCTCCATATTTCACCACTTATTTCTTTTGCTTTCTTCTTCACCTCCTGAAAGACAAAGCTAAATTCTCCTGATTGTAATGCTTTAATCCTCCGAGGCTGTAAACATCACTGCCATTATGTTTTCATGGGTGCTATTATCCATAATCCATGGTATTTATTTATCAATCACGTTATATTCATTATTTTGGTGAGATCAGACATAGAAGAAGGTCTCTCCTTGTCTCAAATACTTCCTGAACTTATCAGAAGTTTTCATAGGCCAGATGGTAAATGCAGATGGTGCTGCTCATTATGTCTAGCAACAGAGGCTGTAATCTTCTGGCAACCACAGTTCATAATGAGACACAGTCTAAGAAAGTCATGGAGTCCTGCTCCTGCAATACTGAAAACTCAGTGCTCCGTCAAGCAAAGAGAAAGTGGATGAAAAATTCTATTATCCTAACAGCTTTTGAGCATAGAAATGAGCTACATGTAGGTGTTTGTAGAGAGAAAATACTACCTGTGATACCGTTATTTAAAAAAAATAAAAAAGCACTGGTGTATCTGAGGACAAAATCAGCTTGAATTATTAAAGCTAACTGATAATCGCGAAATTGGAGGGTGAAGGTCCAAACTTGAAATTTGGCCTTTCAAGCAGAAGACAACTGCAAACAATAGGGGCTGATAGTAAATTTTTATGACACCCAAACTAATCTGAAACGGCTATATTGGGTTTTCATGGCAAGATTTTGCTGGCAAGGTGGATGCAGTGGTGACTCCTGTATGAAGACGCCAGAAATTGCCCCCATGTCTGAGGAAGCCAATGC